>VWZD01003223.1:1442458-1452561 GCA_013396695.1 Sakesphorus luctuosus
AATGTTAAGGTTTGCAAGACTTACAAAATCTTTGCAATATTTTTGGTGTGCAGCACCAGTACAGTCTAAATCACGAGTAATGAAAGAAGCAGATGATAGTTCAATACAAATGGTTTCATGTAGAGTATTATAAAAACCCTCACCTATTCTAGTCAAGCCTCCCTCCCTCCCACCCACCCTTCTATAACTAACTGCTAATTCTAATCAGCTGACATTTTCCTAAGACCTTACTAATTAAACAGGATTGCTGTTATTCCTGTGCATACTTGAACTACTACTAGTCAATACATGCAGAGAAAAACAAAATATAACCCACTCTCTAGATAAAGAGTTCAAGTATGCCAAGAGTGTATCAGTAGGGCGAGTGTATCGGCTGGGTGACTTCTGGACATCTTCACCACTCATATCTCTATGACCAGTGTGCTGATAAGTTTGGGGTTTGTTGTTCATTTTTATTTGATATAATTGACATTTGCTAATGCCTGGAACTTGCAGGTTAATAAATGCAGAAAATTTGCTGGGTTACAAATCCAACATAGTACCAGTTTAGAAAAACTGAAATAAATCGTTAGAATAAGTTTCACAAATACACAATTTAAGGCCTTATAAAATGATATTCCAGTTGATTTTAAGTTTCTAAGAACACTATATTTAAATACTAATGTCTTGACAGCTAATCTAGAAAATACTTGCCTAACTTCATGTAGGGTCAAGGAAGAGATTAAGAAATACATGGCTATTTTAAATAAAATGTCTGCTCCAAAATGTTAAACTATTAATTGGACTTCTGAGAACAAATGCCCCAAAAATCTTCTCACAACAGGCATGGAGTGTGGGAAAGGTAATAATGTCATCATTGGCGGTTTTGTTGAATTTTCACTGAGCAAATTTTTTTATTTCATTTATGTTGCTGTAGGTGTGAACCACCTCCACTACCTTCCAAGTGCAAATTGTTGCAGAGATTAAACTGATTCCCAGAGGAACAAATCTATCTAAACAAGATTTGGTTTAATTGCTACTTTAGGTATCAAAAGCAAATTCTAACAGTCTGTCAGTCATTAGGAAAACTACTGAAGAATAAATCTCTTTAACAGAGGTTGTTGCCTGGTTGGGGTTTTTTGTTGTTTTTACATACCATACCTCTAACAAAACAAGATTAAGTCTAGTTTCTGTACTAAATTAAAGCAACTAGTGATGAAAACAGAAGCCCTTGATCTTCTTTACACTTTTTTGCATCTTGAAACAGGAAATCCTTAAGATATGAAATACGTAATTTATACTTTAGACATTAATTTCTTTTTCCTGATGAGAGGCAAGACAAAAAAACGGGGCAATACTGCACTTATCCTGCAAAATTTCTCACTTTTAAAATAAAACAAGAAAAGTTATGCTGATCTGCACAGTATCTTCCAGGAATGTACCACAGTAGAGCCCACTGAAATCAAACACGATGGTGAATTAGCAAACGGGCCTTACTTCTCACTCATTAGCACAGCTCATCATAAAAACTACCTCTTTACTCAGATAACCGTATTCTCGGCAAGCTCCTACATCGCTCATCCTCACAGACCTGAAAAATTTATCCCGCTGAGGAACATGCTGAGCACTTGTAAGCTTGACATATGATTTAATTGCTGTTCAAAGACAAAGTTTCCAGCACAGTGGTGTGTCTGTTATTACAATGCCTCCTTTTATTAAGTCAAAATAACACTTCTCTCTAACAAAACTCTTTTTCAGTTGCATATGCAACTTCTGTCACACTAAGGCTGAACTGTGCAAGGCTAGATGTTTCCTCACATTAACAAAACAAGGGGAGTTATTTTTGAGATCAAGAATAAGATCAAATTACCCATATTAAAATAGAATTCTTAGCATCACACATGAAGCTCTAGTGCCATTCATACTTGTCAGTAGGATATCAGGTTTAGCAAAGAAGCTAAACTTCTGATTACTAACTCCTGAAGTGAGCTAAACTCACCTGATATGAAAGCCGTATTTTTTTCTTCACTCCAGATTTCCCACCCCCCAGCTGCAAGACTGGCTATGGCAGTGGTGAGAATTTAGTTTTAAGACTTTGCTGGCCAAATTATCCTGCATTTCAGAGCCTGTGCAGAGCACACTCCATTGCCTTGCACCCTCCTCCATGCCAAGTGAACTGTGTAAGCTCGGGGTGACTGAGCAGGTTCGAGCTGAAAGCCCTGGAAGACAGGCAGGAATTTCCATGCACTAGTTCATGCACAATTCTTAGGCAGCACTGAGGCTGGAGATTGGAACCATCAGTGAGAAAGGATGAGAGAGAGGTGCATGACTGCACAACCGTGGCCCATGCAGACACTGTATCTTAATGTATGTGCTCAAGATAAATGAATTAAGGTTACATACGCAACCCTAGTTTTGGCATTCTCTAGATTTAAAGCACTGGACTTCATACACTTGATTTGTTCTTTTTCCAATTTAATCATATTTCATAACTACTTCCAAATACTGCAAGGCCCACCAAGAGCCTTCAGCAAGTATTTGCTGAGAAGTCAAAAGAGATTATTGCCTTTTCAAGGAAATAAAAATGTGTGAGATTTAGCGGGTTTCATTGTGTTACTAAGTATGAATTCATCAATTTTTGAATAGCATGTTAATGCTTTACTTCAAAAAATAGGAAAAAGCACATACAAAATTCTCTGTATTTACCCTAAAATAACAACTATTAGTACTGCACATTCCTCTGTGTCATCTCCACTATACTCAAAGAAAGGCTAGCAAGAATATCAACAGACATTCATGCCAAAAAAAAAAATGTAATGAGTACTTGCAAATATAGTACCATTAAAACTGAGCACTAAATGCTAGTGTTAGTTAACACATTAATACCAGCAAATTAGGGCTATTCATACAGGCACATTTTTTCCTTCAATAAAATTGTCAATGCACATCCTACTCCTGATCAGTTGTCAGTTACAGTTTAATCAGAAACAAAAAGTATTCCATCCCATAAAACATTTGCACACATAAAACTAAGAGTACAAAAGCTGAGATGGAAGTTTATGAATGAAAACAGATTAGGGAAAAAAAGGATGACAGCAATCAAACACAACCGATTGTCTGCAGAAAGTGAAGTACCCAATTTGTAACCAAAACTTCACAGGAAGTATTTCAGCCACTACCACCATCCCAGGCTGTCAGCCCTCTGTGTTCAAGGCAGGTGGCCCTGCAGTGTCTCTCGTGCGCATCAACTGGACGTCTTTGTCAGCCATGCAGGTGTCGCACCCCCAGACCGCCGACGCCTCTGCCGTGAGCAGCCCATACGCCGACTCCGTCATGCCTGTACAGATCCGATGAAACCACTTCTGGCAAGAGGCTTCACAGAGGATGGCATCCTGGTCATCATTAACCTCATGGGTACAAATTCCACATGGATAGACAGGTTCGGAGGACGAGTGGCCGTGACGACTGGGATGGAGGGGTGTTTTGCTGCTCTTCTCAGAGTTGCATCCCTCAGCAGCACCTCGAGGCTGGCGGGACTTACCCTGAGTCCCGTTTGAATGACCAGCATTGCTGTTATCAGCACTGTTGGGATGGCTGTTATCCTGATTTACCACATTGTTTCGAGGAACATTTTTTAGGTCACTGTTACCTTGACTCACAATGTCCTCTGTCCTGTGGTGATGCTGATGAGCAGCAGTGTTCTGGCTGGATGCTTTGCTTGCACCTTGATTAAAGTCTTGCTTTTGTGCTGATGATTTTGTCTGGTTGTACGTGTTTGGTGGAGGAACAAAAGAATGGTTTGGCTCTAGCTGAGAATTTTGAAAATTTGGATTGTTTCCAGGACCAAAATTTGATGGCACATCAGGGTGAGGTATCTGCCCAGAATGGCCAAAGTTCTCCCCAGGATTTGGTCTGAAATGCTGAGCAGGCATACTAACATTTTGATTTATCTGACCCCCGCTGTAAGGGGGTTGATTCCCAAAACCTGGGTTATCATGTGGACCAAAGCTGAAAGAGTGAGGTCGACTAAAACCCACGCCCACAGGGTTTTGAGGAAGAGGATGTGGTTGGTTTCTGAGAGAGTAAGAACCACCATACGGTGAGGACACTCTGGGTAGCATGTGAGGTGGCATTCTGAAAGTGTTATAGCCTCCAAAACCAGGATAACCAGGGTTACTAAAATATGGATTTCCTGAAGGAAGTGGTTTATAAGACACAGTATTATAGTTGTCATCAAATGGATTTGCAGCTACAAGGTGGTCAGAGCTTGGATTCGGCGGTGGAGCATATTCAGATGGAGGAGGAAATGATGATGCCTACAAATATTTTAAATACATCTCAATTAGTTTTAATATTTCCCTGCAAGACAGATCAACCACAAAGGTCCTGGATTAGCAATACTACTGCTGAAAGAACCGTTCAGCTGTTGTGTAAAACTCACTCACTGTACCCTGCCAGGATGTCTGAAATTTCAGTACAGAGGCGAGAGAGGAGTTTGGGCTCCAGATAACATGGTGATTTATAGCAGTCTCAGTGTTTAAAAAAAAACGTTGCAGTTGCACGACTATGCTTCTGAATATACCCCTTGATATGTGACTTCTATTTCTTAATCTTTTCCAAAAGACAAGCAATACAGAAAGCCAACTGTCACAAACACATGCACAAAGTATTTCCAAATGTTGAGCAGCAGATTTAAGCATTTCCTCAGCTTCATTTTGGGTTCACTTTACTCAATACACATCTCTTAAGACACCCTACTTCTATGAGAATATAGACCTAATGTAACTGTAATCCTAAAAACAGCATATAGGAGTCAGCAGATTGGAATTTTCTATATTGTGCAGAATAGTCTACATTCTGTATGTTTCTATACCAAACAGAGGTATCCCTTATGAGCATTCAGTGATTGTGGACAGGCTTAAAAGGATAGTCAGTAGGTACAAGATACAAGGATTATGCTCTTGCTACAGAGCATAGTCAAGTGTTTAACAGAGCCCAGAAGCTGTTTAGATGTCACCAGAGTGGCTATACAATTGAAATTCATTCTAGACTAGCCTGTAGGGAACGTCTGCTGGGTTCACCCTCACACTAACTGTGCTGAACATTTATTTAAAAAAGAAATAAATTTGCTGCACTGCAAATTTTGAACCTGGTAAGAAAAGAACAGAAGCTAGTCCACATGCCCTGTGCAGTTATTAGTATTCCAGAACACAACGAAAGCTCCACCAAGAAAGAGGCCTGAAATCTTTTAAAGTAACCGAATATTTCTCAGAGCAAGTTTCACCATGACTACTTTAAAACAAAACAAAAATTAAGAAAACAGATCCACATCTTGATGGACTCTGGATAGGCCTAACAAAAAGTGATTGTTAGACCTATGTAAATAAGGTTATTCCCACTGGGCAGTACCAAATTAACAGATACTCTCACTCAAAGCTGAACGAACACACAACAGAAAATTCTGCACTACAGATATCCAGTTGCTGAAGATGTTTTCTATTCAGGTCTTCTTTTCCAGAAAGAAAAACTGCATAGAAATGTCAGATTGAAGGAATACACTGGAAAGCAGCTGTACCTGCCTCAAGGCTTTTGCTTGAAAATCACTGGGGAATACACCAAGAATTTGGTCAAAGCATTAAGAAACTGTTCTGATTCATTAGCCCACAAACCNAAAAAGTCTGTCCTAGAATCAAATCCATATGGTAAAAATACAAGTCACTGCAGTCTCATTGTGTTCCTCTCTTTATAGGTCTTTGGCAACCTACAGAGATTAAAATAACTTCAGTGCAAATAGCTAGCATTAGGAAGATTTCAACTTCATGATAAAACTGCAGTATTTTGTACATAGCTGCTCTTTGTGACAACAGACTGATGTTCTTAACAGTGCCAGACAGTCATACCAGCAAACATTTGAGTGCACTATTTATTAAGAAATCAAAAGAAGCAAAGGGAATTTACCTGTGTATTTGCTTTGCGCTTTTTCTTATCAGGGCTTCCAAGCTGAACTCCTGGTCCTCCTAACCCATCCAATCCACTGTCACCACCTACAAAATTTCAATCAGTGCAACAGTATGTTAGTTTTCCTACAGACCATATTGCAAATTTGCCTCTGACTGCCACAGCAACAGATGTATTACAAATACTGAACTTGAATAAACTCTTGTGCCTTGCACTGCAAGTCCTTAAGGAGCAAACATCTGGAGGTAAGTTAACATACCTCTTCTAGGGCTGTCTTTCTCTGCTACCACTTCAATGTCCAATTCCTGCTCATTACCATTAGAAAAAAACATTTCCATTTATTTTATGTTTATCTGTCCCTTGGTTCTTAACAACTCCACTTCAATAGTTAGAAGTATTTCTTGTTTGCATAACTCATAAAACTTTCAAAGCAACTGTGTAAAGCCAGGCCCAAGATTCACCTTCTATTTAACTTAAAGAGACACAGCATTTATCAAACTCACTGTAGCAACAGACAACAGTGTGTTCCAATCCACCGTGAAGGAAAAGCAAAGTCGTAGATCCATGAACGAAATCCACTGAAATTCTGCTGTGTTGACAGCTTATCAGATATAAATTTCACTAAATGCAAGACTGGATCGAACAAAAAGACACCTGCCAAAAATGAGAGGGGCTTCAAGTGAACTTACCCTACTCTGCAGAAACCTCACAGAATAACTGAACAAGGCTTGGCACAGAAAGAAGTAAAGGATGTTCATTTCATTGGGCATTCAATCAGACTTTACCCTGAGCAATACAATGAGGTATCTGTACTTCACCTGGGATTCTTCTTCACCTTTCGTAACAGCGGGACAAGCTCTCAAAGTTGTATAAATTGTGGATTTCATTTTTAAAAGCACTAGTTAGACCACAGATGAAAAAAACAAAAAAAAATCTAGCACATTGATTATCCCAGTCAGTCTGTCCTCATGGGGCTCAAGTGAAATTGCCATCATATGGGAAAGCAAAGAAAACCCTGAGCTGCGGTACAAAAAGCATTATCAGGTGATGAGAGCAACACATGTTAAGATAATAACATCATTACATTAATAAACTATCTACAATTCTGTCTACATTAAGATAATAGATTATTTGCTCTCATATAAATATATAGTAACATATAGAACAATAAGCAGGCAATCTAACTTAAAAATTTTACTATTTTTTGTTTAAAACTCATATTCAGAATACAAATCAGACTTGATCAAGATGCAGACACACAGCTGAACACACAGGTTTTTATTACCAAAAGCAACCTGAAGATAACTGTGAGTTATCAACAGTATTATGCAAAGCAGCCTATGACATTACCCTGCTCTGTGTCAGACATGTGTTCCCAGCAGAGAGGTAAACCAGGTTTGGGACTATTCAATAACACAAAATCTCACTGAGAAGAAGCAGACCCACTGTACACAGAATGAAATATCCAACTGTTATTTCAAATACTCCCGATCAAAGGAGGGCTGGCAAATTTTCATTCCTAGCACTTCCTTCCTCCTTGTCTCCTTTTTTATTGAAGTTTCAGGGAATTTACCATTCTTACCTCAAGCAACAATCCAGTTCTGCCTCTGCTTTAGTAAGTTCCTTTTGGCTTTACTGTCACTGTTGAAATTTAATTTTATTTTTCATTATACATAAGGAAGACACATGGGCATCCCAGATCAACACCTATCAAATTTTAAGTCTGAATTTCAAAGACAAGGGCACGAAAGTCACGATCAGATTCTCAAACTCACACTTGCACCACAGCAGATTGTGGTCTAACCTACTAGGGATTACTCTTTATAACAGTCGTTTGTGCCCTGTTTTAGAATATAAAATCCTGCACATACTTAGTATGCTATGAAAGATTTCCACTGCATCGCCTGTAGATATTAAAGAATCACAGCAGAAAGGTTCACATAAAGAATGATGGTAAATTTCCCTTTAATTTCAACTCTATAAATCATCTTCTTGACAATCTACTTTCTCAAAACTGTCCCCACACTTTCCTAAATTCCTTTCCAGCGTTCATAGAAGTTTATACAAAATTCAGTGCAAGATTCTACTGTGAACACCAATCCTCACAACTGCATAAAACACACTCCTGTTCATGGCCCTGTAGTCTTAATACACAAATGATGCGAACCACTGATAGCAAAATATTACAAATATCCAGATTTCTTTTAATAAAGTCAACAACGAGCAGCACAGACATTAGTAAATCTGTAATCAAGTAGAATACTGAAAATCATACACAAGAGCTAGTTTGCAGTACCATAAGTTAAAACTTGATAAAATTACATATAAAGTCCCTATCAGGGACATCATTCTTCAAAAACATAAGCAGATGAATATTAGAATTCCAGAGACAAGTTCCATCAATTTCTATCTGAATTACTTAAATAGGTGAAACCAGTCACATGCCCAGGTTTACAGAAGTGAGTCCTGTGTCTGGAAAGGCACAAAGCTTTTGTATTTTCAGTTCTAACTGTGTGAGGTCAATGATTTGATTTAACCCTAAGAATTTATATTTTCACTGTGCATTCTATAATGATTTAATTTATACATGAAAGGAAACAGAATGTTAGTCCTAGCATACCTCCAAAAAAGAGTGAATAAGACTCATTTTCATGCAGCCAAAATAAACTTTCCACGAAGTCACTTTTGGTACCTACCACACAGGCTTTCATTAAAGGTGTACTGAACATTTTGGAATGGTTCATAAATGAAGAATTATTTCATTGTTCAAGATTAGTTTTTCAGGCAAAAATACAATCCTTTTAACTGGGACATCACTTATCTAATAGATCTAGAGATATAAACACATATCTGATAACTATTCCCTTATTAAGCTACAGATAAAATTTATTTCAGCCACTCACATTTGGGCAAAGAAGAGATAAGCCCCGTATTCTTTTTTGTCACACATAGAGGAGACAGACTTTTTCACGTTAGTCAGGAGAACTGCAACTTCTAGTTTTGATTACATATTAAGAGATTATGACTTTGTATATAATTTATGCCATACAGAACATACTGCACTATGCAGTATTTTCATACTCACTGATAAATCTCTGTCTAGGTTTCTACAGGATAGATACCATAGTCTTTTTAAACAATGGTTTATCTCAGTAATAACATTTTCCCAAGAAACACATATGGCTGAATAAACTTTTCATTATGGACAGAAAACTAAAAATAATCTAATTTCAACCAGATTTGGGGAGCCTATTCTGTGGCCCTGATATTGTAAACAAGTTTTGATATTAAGTGGTAATCGTGTGGAACTCGGTGGGTAACTCAAGCATGTGACACCATATATGCTTAAGTATTTGCAGAATCAAGGCTTGAGAGTGGAGGAGTCTAATGAATCCCAGTCTCCATTGTAAAGCTGCCGTGTGTTTTCTTTCTCGCAGGGTTGCAACCCAGCTGTTACCAGAACAGTTTTAGAAGAGCCAACTGTCTATCAATGACAATACACGTACAGGAACCTGCACCTTTCCCCACTTATCCAAGCAGGAAAAAAGCTCGAAACATCAAGAACAATAGAATTCCGGTGGCAAAACAGGAGGCAAGGAGAAGAGAAGCACTAAATGGCAGATTTTAGAATTTTGCCTTGATTTTCACCCAACTCAGGCACCCAGCCCGCTGTCTTTCATTATTCCATTCAGAAAGGCATTTCTGTTTCTAAGGGCTCTAAGGACACAACTACCGCCACGCAGGCTGATGTGCCACTGCCATTGAACTCAGCTGCACTGCCCAACTCTGAGCAGACACCGCATTACTCCCCTTCTCCCTACACCTTTCAAAGAAACGCACACTTCAAATATCGCCAGAGCTGCACACAAGTGCTATTAATAAAAAATAATATTTCGATATCTTTTTTTCCATTTCCCTAAAAGGGAAAGACAGAACTCCAACTAGACTCAAGCACAAGAGCCAAGACCGGGGGTAGAAGAGCGAACACTCAAGTGTAATTTATGGGCTCTGCATCAGCACGAACTCGGACATGTGGCACTGCCGCCGTATTCCCTTGCACCAGCACTATGCTCGCTGCATACTAATGCGCCGCACATCCCCAGACACACAAGAGCCGGGACCGCCCGCCCGCCCCGCGGGGCACACCTGCGCGCACCGCCAGCCCC
>VWZD01003223.1:1453156-1543333 GCA_013396695.1 Sakesphorus luctuosus
CGCCACCCTCCGCTCGGCCACCACTGGGGCTTGGGCCGGCCGTGGGGCAGCCCCGGGCGGGCTGGGGCCGCCCGTCGCCGGGGCCGCCGTGAGGGGAGTCGGTGCCGGGCTCGGCACGTGCTGCTTTCCGCCTGCGACTGCGGCTCCGCGGCCTCCCAGCCCAAGGGGCTGTTCCCTGGAGGGCTGGGGCTCCCGGGCGGCCGGGAGGGCCCTCACGGGTGTCATCCGCCAGTCGAGGCTCTGGACTCTGGCCTGAGGGTACGACACGACCCGCTGGCCCCGGCTGGTGCCCTCACGGTGTTTGTTGGTGAAGCCTTGAAAAGCACAGTGACAGGTGATGCACTGCCGCTGACACTGTGATTCGGAGGAAGCGCGTTCTGCCATAGCTTCCCGTCTTCTGAAGTGGCTGTGTTTCAGAGGTGTTGCATATGGAGTTCTTGATCTAGATCAAAACTGTTAATCAACTGTATTAAAAATGCCTTTTGAATAACGATTTATCCTCCCTGGGATAAAAATGCCCAGCTGTAGAGGATGAGGTTTGCTAACATGCCTAATATCACAATAAGCAGCAGTGCTATTTTTTTACATACCTTCTCGTTAGGTGAATAGTTTGTACTTTTCCAGTACTTGGAACACTTTCACTGAAGGGAAAAAGTGATGTTTGTATAAAGGTTAAGGTATTGGTATGACTGTGTTTTTACTTTTACACCTCTAACTGGAGAAAGTAATTCAATTTATGTCGATTTCAGTCCTTCCCTATACGCCGTTTTTATTTGTCCATAGCCTCTTACTTTGCAGCGATCCCCGAATGTGCGTACCTTGAAGAACAGCGTACTGCCTGTGTTCTCCTGGGATCTGCTGCTTCATTTTGTGTGATCTTACTGAAGAGAAGCATAGCCCGTTATTAGCACGGTGGGTGGGAGCTCTTCTATATTTGGAGGAAGATGTGCCTTATCTGTGAAGAGATTTGCATTTTCAGTGCCGGCACTTGCTGCAGGCCCGGCTGATTCTGCCAGGGCTGCGCGAGCTGTGCACACGGCTGCCGTGTAATGGCATGTAGACTGTAATTATGGATGCGCAGATTGATGTCACTGAGTCTATAAAGGTTCCTATGGGGAGATTGTCTGCATCAGAAATGTGAGCTGGGAATTCAGATTTAACCCAGTACTCTAGTTGCAAAAAATGATGCCTGTTTTGCTGTTCAGACAATTTCAGCTTTAACTTGGTACTCAGGTCTTCTGTTAGTGGTCTGAGAATCCTGTTGGATCAATGTTACACTTCTAAACTCTTACTGGAAATAGCTGATGATGTGTCTGAAAGAAACTGTTTCACTGGCTCAGGTGCCTACCACCAGCATCTCAAGTATTCCCCAAAAATCTGTGGAAATTCTCATTATGACACCACTATTCACCACCTAAAAAGCCTCACTGCTCATTGGTTATTCTTTAAATTATTCTTCCTCTCAAAAGCTGGCATTAATTAAGAAAGCTTAGGGGTAGCTGGTAGCAACCTTCCAACAACTAAGTGGAAGTTGCCAATAAAAGAGAGACAAAGCTCTGTACAGAAGAATGTGACAGAAAAATGAGACTCAATTTCAAGTGACCTTCCAACAGCCTGAGGAGGGGGGTTATTTTTCTGAGGCTAAGCAAGCTTTCAGACAAGAAACTAAAGATTTTATAGACTCTCCATCCTGGGAGGTTTTCAAGATCACACTGGATAAAGACTGGAAGGGCCTGGCCCAAGTTCAGTGTTAACTGCTTTGTGCAGGAGGCTGGACTCAAAGTCAGTATTTCCAAGGTCCTCTGATTTGTAATAATTCTGTCATTCTGAAATAATTTTCCTCTTTTTAGCAATAACCAACCAGACAGAAAGCTCTTCCTTCCTGCCAGAGTACTCAGTTGTGAACAAATACTGTTGTTCAGTATTTCAGAACTCACCCTGACTGTGAAAAGCGTGGCTTTGGTGAGACAACAGTAACTTCAACTAAGTGACCCAGACCTAAAACTGTTATTAAGTATAGAGAAGCTGGTTCTATAACTTCTAGGCTATTTTTCTTCTGGATTCATGTTAAAAAGAAGGCTATTAAAAGAGTCTTTCTGTACAAACTACCAGAAGGCAAAGGAAGTTTTTTTTTTAACCAATCGTTGTCATAGTGTCTGAACACTCAACACTACATTACAGTTTAAGGAGAGAAATATCAATGAGACATGAACCCACAATAGAGCATTAACACTTGAAGGGGTTTTATTGCATCTTTTCACGTGTAACTACTGCATTCTCAGGAGCAGAGAGTAGCAGGGCATAGAAGCCCATTTTGACAACATATGATTGTATGCAAATGTGCTAAGGGAATAAATATAAACACTTTAGATAAATTTACTGATGTTTATGGAATGTAGAAAAGGAAAAAGTAAAATACTTTTTCTGTTTGAGATGATATCTTGGTCCCCATAAATACAGAGGAATAAAATTGGGAAAGAAAAAAGTCAGAAGCTGGCTGAGCTGTATAACTGCCACTTCTAGTACCAGGGGAAAATACAGAAGTTTTTCTCTCATGTAAGTCATATATGTTCTAAAATAAAGCACACAGAGCTTTACTGTGATTTATCAACTTGTTGCAGAAGCTTCCCTACACAGCAAGACAGAAATGGACCCCTGTGCAGTGGAGGTGGACCTGGGAGTCCAGCAGGATCCTGCAGAAGGGCAGTGCCAAGGTATGGCATCCAGCAGCACCTGTGCAGGTTTCGGGCATATGGACACAAACATTGAGCAGCCAGTAGTCTCTCACATCTGGACAGAAAGTGTTGAGCTGGAAAAAAGGGACATATTTAAGGAAATCTGGATTGCTATAGTCTCAGCTCATAACAGTATTCCAGCATCAGTAAATTTGATTCCTCCCCCTGCTTTGAGAGCAAAAACTAGTCATTCGTTTTCCTAAAAGGCCTTTTTTTCATGTTACGCAGATTTAAGTGCAAATTCTACATCCGTGTACACGTTTCACAGTACTACTGTGATAAATAAGACTGTATATCAAGGCTGGAGGGAGATCCTGTCAGGCCTGAGACAACAGTAAAAATGTGGTTTTGTTGTTCTGATGGAGTTCCCCCTCTTCCTGCAGACTCATTTGTTCTCCTCCTCCACACTTCCCTTTGTTGGTAGTAAAACTAAACATGTGCATGTTTGTAAGTTCCACTGAGATGTGCTTTTTATTCCTTTTTAGTCTGGCTGGTTATGCAGCTGATGCTGCTCTGGGAAAATGTGTTCCCCAGGCCCCCTGTGGGTCTGTCAGATGCAGCGCATCTCTGCCCATCTGAGGGGCTGGAACTGTCAGTGAAACAGTCGGAGCACAAGTCACTGAAGCTATTTCAGTGCAGGCTGCTCTCCTGCTGGGGAGCACCACATCTGCTGTGGTGATGGAAACCAGGTCTCACCAGCCCACGTCTGGTTTGGTTCTGCTTTTAATCAACACAAATTAAAACTGGCTAAACCTCTCCATTAGCCATTCAGCCACATAATACAAAGTAAAAAACAAAATCTAATTAATTGTTTATTCATATTTCAACTTTAAGCTGAATGAATACAAAACCGTTAGCAGGGGAAAAGTGATTAGATAGATTGGTTTATGAATTAGCCCATGAAAGAATGTAAGATTTTTTTCTGTAGGCCACTACACTGATTTTCTTCCATGTGATGCAAGTCTGAGAACGATCATGCCTTTGTCTACTCACAGTGCAAATCAATGGCTGATGAAACACATTTTTCAAAGCTTTGCAAGACAAGTTATTGGTGGACTGATCAAAAATGCCTCAGAAATGTGTACAGAGGGCACTCTAGTGTCGTATCTATACTGGAACAACATTTTCAAAGTTCAAAGCAAGCTCTTAGTTCTGAAACTTAGCAAGACTCATTGATTTCTTTTTTGAGTGCACACTTTTTCAGCTTACAGTTAATATATGCTCAAGTATTTCAGAAAAAAAGCAACTTTCATGCACTCAGATACTCTTGCCAACAACATGACTTATAAAGTTAAAACCTACAATTTTCCAAAAGTTTTAAACTATAAAATGTTACATCCAATATATAAAAATTAATTAGTATCTAAATAATTAGAATGTGATGATGATATTGATTATCTAGGAAATTCAGTTTCATTACTGTGTTTATATATGCCAAAGTACAAAAATTGTGACTTTTGAAAGAAGAAATCCAGTGTACGTGTGTATATATATATATGCATTAAAAAACCTCATTTGATCTTCAAGTCACCAAGGAACATAAGACCTCTATAATAGCCATGTTAACACCAATATAATAAATTTTAGAAAATGACAAATGTATGTTTAACAAACCTTTGTTGGCTCCTCTGCAAAATGGATGGACTACCACCTACTCAGAGGTGGTTGCCTGTTGAGCAATGAATAGTGAAATGGGGACACTCTGTGGGGAAAGGAAAGAAATGCAATTTCTTGCACTTTCTGGACCACCGTCTTGAACCCTTTGTATTTTCTTGTTTATCATAGTCTGAGGAAAAAGAGGTAAGCATTTAATTCCTGCACTTCATCACTTACAAAACCCAAAATGAAAGAAAATACATCACAAATGGTGTTTAAAAATCCCACAAAAAAGTCCACTATGAAATCTCAGCATTCTGACATCCTTTAAGAGGATGTATCAAATCCAACTTAACCTCTTTTGTTTATTGTGCAACCAAAGTAGGGAAGAACACATAACTAAATACGCCTAAGTACACCATGACCTAGTTACATAGATGCTGCATTCACCCATTACAATTGAGAGCAGCTTCCTTAATCCCCAGGCTAAAATTCACATGGAATCCAGGATTTCAAGAAAAGAATGTGGAACTAATTATTTAAAATATATGCACTCTCTGTCCACAAACACCGAACTGGGTTAAATTGCTTGACATGTATTATGTCTAGTGGCTGTAGTTCCAAATCTGAAATTTAGAGGCAGAGGTTTTAGGATACTATACATGTTTCCTACAGGGATTCTATCAGTTATCTGCAACTGCAGGGCTGGGCTCCTAAGTTTTGGCCCAGCTGAGCTACAGAAAAGAAATACCATCACAAACTCTTTAAACCTTGTTGAATGCTAAACCAAGTTGCAGAGTGCTCCTATTAAAAGGGTGTTTTCAGTCAACCAAACTATAAATGGCAATCTCATAACTTGGGCTGAGAATTCTATAAACCATGGGATATGTTCCTGCTGGATTCAGGTCACATCTCTGGCCAGTGCTCAAAAGCCTCACCGTGGAGGTGATCTCTGAGCTTTTACAACTCACAGGTGAACTCCTGGGTACTGGCAGTGATTACAGGCTGTGCTACAAGGCCTTCAAACATGCTGGCCTTCTTCACTGATTTTATCTTACGCTGTGTAGATCACAAAGCTTGAGATGCAATATATTAAAACTGAGAGTGCTTTCCTCTTTAATACTGCTATTTTTCTGTAAAAGCCAGTATCTGAATTCTTCCTATTATGAACTAGAGGTTGTCTTGCTTTTGATTTGGCAGAAGAATTTTAATTGAAATACTTAGAATGGAAGCCTGGAGTTAACTTACCCTTTGAAGCTGGAAATCTCGATCTCAGGGGATTCATTCTGCCTTGACTGTGGGTTTTGTGTAAAGCAAAGACAGATTGTTTTATTTGGTAGAGACTTACCAAGCTGTTACTGACTTTTAAATATTCAGGATCTATTCCAAAGCATGATGGTTGCTAAGATGAATAATTTTTATGGTTTTTTTTCATTATTTTACAGTCTGTGCTGTAAATTATCTTCCAACTTCAATTGCATAACCTAATACAGGAAAGGCTACAAGCAGGTAGTTCAGTGAGATTGTTTTAGGCTAATATGTCTGTAAAGTGTAAAAAGTGAGGAGGCAGCATAGACTGAGCTCTGTCACTCACCCCCTGGTGATAGCTTTCAGCAAACCAGAGAGGTTAATCTCCTGGACCAGCACACCCAAATGCAAATTGTTAAAAGGCTGAAGTGAGCTCAAGTGTATGCAACACTTCTCCTGCTTTCATGTGCAATCGCTTGGCAGCCTAGTCAGAAATCTGCTGCTTTACTCAGGAAAATCATTTTTTTCCAGTGTATTGCCATGCAGATAAAAGGAAATTCAAAACCATTCTATTAACATGAACTCTGGGGAGTCCTCATTCTATTTCCAGCTAAAGTAGAAACCATTGGATTGGGCACTGATTTAAAACATCCCATGAAGCAGTGTAATAGGAAATGGTCTTCTGTCAGAGATGGGTGTTCAACACCAGTGGGACACAGGGGTTTTAGGTGGCAATAATTCCAGGTACATAAGTGATAAATTATTCCATGCTTGGGAAAGTTCTATGAATTTCAATTAAAAGGCAGGTGCAGTTTACCCTCTACTTCTTTTCATGACTTCAAGTGCCAACATTTCCCCATGTGTTCAGCCTGAAATGAGGCATTGGAGTTACAACTTCGTTGTTTTCAGCCACTCCTCAGAGACACTGAAAAGAAAGTATTTATCAAGTAGCACTTTTACTAAGGAAAACTTTTATTTCAACTGTGCAATCAATCAATATTTAGACAGCAGTTTCATAAACATTTGGCATTTAAACTTCTATTACTTTTTGGCATGACCTTGGGGTAGTATATAAACAACCCTGGAGGGGAAAAATGAACCAACACACTAGGTAACATTTACTAGAATGCTAGAAAAAGAAAAACAAATCCACATTATTAAACAAAATAGTTTTTAAAAGACATAAAAAAGTTACATTCAAATCAGGGCAAACATTAGCTTCCCTCATGCAATGGAATTCACAGAGCTGATCCCCTGAGACAAATATAAAATTAATACAATTCAGCTCCATCCTCCATTAGCCAGTCAGCCATTGCTGCCCTTAGAAGAAAATGGCACACGGAGTGAAAGGATCCAGAACACCACAATATGAGATACATACCTGGCTCCTACACTGGCAATTCATTCACAATTAAAAAAAAAAAAATTTAAAAAAAACCAACAACCAAAAGCCAAACAATCAAAAAGCAACATTTGTATAAAAGTCAGTTTTTCATATACAGTCAGTCTTCACTGAAAACACACCAGGCAGATGCAATGTGGGTATAGGCAACCATGAAAAGCTGAAAACTTGTTTTTGAAAGAGCCCAACTTGCAATGGAACCAGAGGGTCCAACACAGCAAAGCCTTAAGAATGTGTTTACATCACTTTTGGGTCAGCTAGGACCAATCTCAGCCTAAATACAGAGGAATCCCAAAGAATTAAACTTACTTGCATTTGAGCCAAATTGAATTTGTGTTCTTTTCATATGGGCCCCTGTTAACAGAAAGTGATTTCGGTTTGGACTTGTGTTGAAGAAGATTGTTTTTTGAAACACATTCCAAAACACAGTTACATGATGTTATTATAGAAAGGTGCTCAGTATTTCCTGCAGTCAAATCCCTCTGCTTTAGAAATTGCCTGCTCTTAGCAGGGCTGCAGTTGCAGCAATGAGTAGGTGTGTAATAACCATTCAAACTAAGAACAACTTCAGCAATTACTAAGTGTAATTCTGCTTTCAATTTTATGAAAATACTGTCAGTAAAATTATTTCTGAGAAACACCACCAGCATTACACCTGAGCAGCTCTCTTTTGTTGGTCCAAATGGGATGTTTGGCTGAACATGGAGTGGCCTACAAAACTTACCATTGTGCCCCAGGTTAGGAGATGGACTTTCTCTGCATGAACCTCATTCTATAAAGAATAAAATCAGCAAGAGCTCCTGGTCTCAGGCCTTACAAGTTTGCTCAGAGTAACGTTTTACTGAGACCCAGCAGTCCATGGTAACTATGTTTGTGTACACCCAGGCTGCAGCAAATGATAAGTCAGTCAAGTTGACTTAATTTGCAAGGAAAAAGAGGTAAACTGACTTGAAATACGCAGTGTTTACTACAGGTAAAGACTGGAGTCACCAGAGTTACAGTGGGCCTCTTACACAGGTGACTTGTTATCCTCCAAAAACCCATTTGCCAGGGGGAGTTTTAAGCATTTAAGAATTCTGTCCTTCTAAAATATTAATACTGTGAAGATTTAAAAAACTACCAAACAAAAGAGCTTATTTTGTCTGTCCAGACTATGTAAACTGACATACAAATTACTTGTCCCACTGGCTTAAAAAGACAGGATGAGGACCCTGATTTGAATAAGGCAAACAAAATGAAGCTCATAGTCTAAAGCATGGGATTAAACCCAGAGAGGGAATGAACTATAAGAATAATTAAAACCAGGCAAAGCAATCTCTTGATACCCTTTTCTGTTAAAAATCTCATCAGTTGCACAGAAATGCAGAGCCAATATAGGAAATTACTGAAAGTGATATGTAGATTTTTTAAGTTTCTCTTACAAAAGCAGGCCTATTAAAATTTAATCAACTGATATGCCCTGTTGTACACAGCATACACATTCCCAGTTCTCCTAGGTAATTCCTGAAACATGAGAATACTTTTAACTTGTTAAGTATGAGGCAAGTACACAAGTGTAACTGTGGGCAGATTGAGCATTTAGGTTTGGATGTGGGTCCTGCAGAACAGGCACTGCTGTTGCAGCTGAGGGCAGAGTCCTCACTCAGAAACACAATTAGCACAGGAAGGCAGTTTCAAGGTTTCCTTTGTAAGTTTTGATGCTCTGCAAGTCACATAAACCATAACATTTTGGGGGATTTTTTAAACACAAAGGTTGCATATACACTCATTACACCAGCCATGGCTCCTTAGTTCTTAGTATGCTTAAACAAAATCAATTCACGTAGTGTAACACTAAATTCCACATTTGTGTTCATCTTCCAGAACATATTTAGTAAAATTCATAATTAAGAAACTATATTATTTCTCCAGGACCCAGTTTCTACAGACATAACCAAGAAAAAAATCTGGAAAACCTGAAACCAGTCTGCCTGCTGTGTTCTGCCAGTTCTTTCTAGGCAAATTGAATGAACAAAGTTTACATATAAAAAACTCATTTCCTTAGACAACCATAGGTATACAATTTTAAGAAAATTATTATCTGCAATATCATATTCATAATTACATGCATTGGCTTCAAGGATATGAAGCATTTAAACTCTGAGCCCATTTTGCAATGTTACTGATTCTGCTATTGAGATCAATAGAAAAAGTCTCAAATTCTGCACAATTTTTCTGGCATTTCCTTTCCACGCCTTGCTGGAGTTTTCAATCATAAGACAAATCTTCTCTCAAAAAATTTTGTGATATATTAGTGCTAGGCCATGAATTTTGAGGAGAGGATATTTTCTGTTCTGTGGTAATCATGATTATGCCAAAGTCTACATGAATGTAGACTGGGTTCTGGAGAAGTGTATTATATTTGGTTAACATAAAAATAAAGAAAAAGACAGAATAATTAATGTCTAACTAAGCTTGCCTATATGCTGAGGTAACCTTAAATATCTTTGGTTTTCTTTATTTGCTGATAAGAAGTACTTTGATAAAACATTGTGAGGAATAGAGTTCTGCTCTCTAATACAGTGAGTATTTTCAGCTCTTTGGCTATTCCACTTAGAGCATCTATAGATGATTGACAGATTTTATATGAAGTCTTTTTTGCTCAAATTATCCACAGGTTAAAGTACAGAGTGGATTTATAGTAATCACCTGTAATGAAGGTCATAAAATTACATCTGATTACCAGTACTTACAGCAAACAAGTCTTTGGAGAAGCAGTTACCATCTGCATATCAACGCTTTCTGAATGAGACTAACAAAAGAGGCTACTCTGAAAGATGAAGTGTGAAACTTCATGCTACAGTTACACATTCTTACTCTAGTTTTGATTAATTCACACTTTACCTAACTAGAAACAGTACTCTGCTGTACACTAAACATTCTGCCTGACGAGACCAAAAATAAATCTTTGGTGAAAAGATTTTCTTTTTCTTCAGCAAGTAGATAAAAAACTGTTCAAAAATAGTTTTCTTAATACTGTATTGTTGATCAACTACATGCTGGAGAAAAAAAATTACACTTGGAATTCTTTGGAGGTATCTGCTAGTATTATAACTTTCTTTAAAGGCTCTTGTAACAACAAGGTAGTTAAAATTGTAGAAGCATACAACTCACCTATGCAATTGCAATTGCCTACTACAATCAAGAAGCCCTACTGGGTTTTGTTAGTAACTACTTATACAATAAAATGTGTTCAGCTCTTCAAACCTATAGCTTTTTAACTAGTTCAATTATTTTTGGACAATATGTGGCTTCCTTCTCTTCTACAGAAAAGTCTTTGGTACAGGATTATTTTAAAGCATTTGAATCAATGCTGTTATGGAGAGGTGAATGTGTCCTGTGTGGTTCAGAACTAGCAATCAGCTCCGAGGTAAAGAGCTCCAGTAACCAGAGCCCAACTCCTCAGCACAAACCAGCCAGAAGCGTAGGGCTTCCCAACAACTTCTGGCCACCTGCTGATACATGAGGAACAATACCAGTCAGCCTGGCCTACCTGAAGGGTGACATCTCAGCCCCAGTAAAGTCAGTGGGGGTTCTGACAGACTTAAATAGAGCCAGGAGTTCCTACGGCTGATTTCTCAGCACATGACATTTGAAACATTTTCTGTAAGTAAAAACATATGCCTAGGGTTTTTTCCTTTCCTTTCCTTTTTTTTTTTTTGTTTGTTTTTTTTTGTTTAAGTAAAACAGGGAAAGAGGAGGAGAAGAAGACTGGATATAGATACAGGCAAGTCTCTAACATTGGATGATTCCAGCCTCCTCCCTGTCTCTCGCTCTCTCCTATTTAAAAACAAAACGATACCCTGTCAGTTCGCTCCACATTTCTGTGAGGCAGCTTAAAAGTAATAAACTGTTCCCTGAGTACAGGAAAAAACAACAACAACAAAAGCCAAAAAACACTAGAATTTTTTTTTAAAGGAGGTAGTATAAAACAGGAATTGCATGGGTTCGAGGCAGTAGCAGTACTCACCCCTTTCAACAGACTCTTCAACTAAAGCTCTGGCTTTTTTATTTCTCATGGCAACCTAATCAGAGTTTTAGATTGGCATATGGGTAGAGTCACTCCCTGAGCTAAAATTCCTGGCTAATAGCACACTAGGTGAAGGCAAGGAGCAGGGTTGCATCTCAACAACAGCTCTGAGATGTACTACAATGCTAGCAGTGCTTATCAGCATTCAAAGCTGGGTAAAAATTAAGTAAAAAATCAGATACAGTTTACTTAAAACATCTAAGAAGGATTTAAGGCATCTTTCTGTACTCCAAAGCAACTTTATGAATACTAAAAAGGCATAAGGCAAATCAGTAATTTCATAATATATAATGCAAGGCACCATTGCTAAGAAGTATTGAGATACTGGAATACTCAGCATTATTATCTATTCCATGATTCTCAGACAGAGCCACACTGTTTGAAAACGCTGAGTACTACTTCATTTTGCCATGCTTTTTAGCCTTAACTGTGAATGAAGGGGCAACATTTGTCACACTGTGGGGAATCCACCATGTCCCAGAGCCCTAAAGATATAGCACACATCCTGTCAGCAGCTGCTGGCACAGGTTTCTGGGGGAAAGGTACTGTCCCAGGCTTACTGGCATTAGGAGAAATCAAGAGGTACGAAAGATTTCATGTGGCTCTATATATGGAAGCTCCAGTTTTCCCAGTTTTTAACATGCTCTGTGTTAACCACATTAAATCATAACTTTTTATACTCTGAGGTTTCCTTCTTTCCAAAGACAGAGCTTCAGCTAAACAATCTTGTTCACCAACCTATACAACTCCCTGATCACATACACACACACACACACACACACATTCTGCACAACACTGGAGGGGGGAAAAACAACAAACCAAACCAAAAAACCTCAAAATAAAACCACCCTACTAGGAAGTATCAGTTCTATAGCTGAGACCAACTAGAACACAAATGAGGTAAAGCAGTCGTCATTCAGAGTTCACCTCTCGGCAAACTGAGGTAGATAGTCAGCAAAAGGGCCAACAGCCTTCCCTTTGCTCCAGTGACATATTTTAAACTTTAGTCAGAAATCTTCACTCCTTTCACATTTTTTGACCACTGAACATTCAAAATGAGTGAGTTTTAAAGAACAAACGCAAATAAAGCAAAAGAAAAAAAAACATTCAACAGAAATATGGATCACCTGCTGGGTTAATCAGGCTTTCCACAATCAAACTTTGGCTCCCTGTTCATTGTCCTTTGAACAGACACACTGTCAGAATGTCTGGCGTGGCCCCAGGGTGTCAGTCCTGCACTGCAGGGTGTATCTCAAGAGCCAAGGTAGGACTCTGGGCAGCAGCAAACAGCAGAGGAGACTCTGTGCAGTCAGTCATGGCCGGGCTCATCGCCTTCGTACCCAAGTCACTGCCTACAAAAGGACTGGTGGTGGGAGGGGTGGCGCTTGTCACCAAGGAGAGGTGTATCTCATCGTTGGATTCATGAGAAAACCTTCCAGAGTCGCCAGTCTCATGGCTTCCTTCGCTGTTGGCCGAGTGCTCCGTGTCGGCAGCGATCCTGAAGGGCCCCTGGAAGTCGGGCTGCTGGCCGGGAGAGCCGGGGGAGCCCCCGCCACCGAGCAGCACGGAGGGGCCTGGCTCGTACAGACACACTGCCTGCACAAACCTCCTCTGGGGCTGCAGGAAAAGCAGAAGGAAAAGGGGTATTGAGCCTCCAAAAACCTGAGCCATAATCTAGAATTTTTACTGCGTTTCCTGTCTTGTATTCCACCGGAGTGTTCCTAACAGCACTGCCTCAGAACAACCAGGGCCTTACTGTAGGAGTTTAAGAAGAATCAATCTCAGGTCTTGCTCATACTTCTCCATAATAGATGAAATAATCCTTTCAGATAACCATGGCTAATCAAAAATTATTTCACTGGACAGACCTGAAGAGTATTTTAAAACCACACTTGGTACAGCTCTCTCCTGTCCATTCATGTATATTCTTTAAGCACAAATATTTTTCACATCAGAAATACACAGCTGCTTCTGGAAATATTTTTGAATACGGATTTACAACATGGATATCACAACTTTCTTAAACATACAAGAACACAAAACAAGTTACAATGAAATAAAGAGTAGTCCAATGCTCCATAGGTGTGAATTTGCATGACAACATTCCAGAATTGATTGAACACTTCAGTTTTAAACTTACTTTTCTCAACCAAATAGCAAATGTGTCTAGAGCAACAACTTCAGAAGCCAGACAGTTCTGCTCAGATTCTCAATTTCCTCAATACCCTGGGTATATAATTTAGTTTCCCTCTTTTATTTCTCTTTAGCAAACAAAAGTTTTGGCTGTCAGGATAGGAGAGGATTCTAAATATTTTAATGTTATTTTTGTTTGTAAATACATACCTAATTTGTTATATTTACACAAAGTCTCTGCAGATGTAGTACATGCAATGCACAGACCCACTACACAGAAATCTTTTTGCTCACAGACACAAGGGCGAAAGTGATTAGTTAATTGTGGAGAGTTACAGCATCTGACAACTGTAAAGAGTTACGGTGTCCCTACAATATGCCAGAAAATGAAATATTCACAAGAATTTACTACGAGTAGAGATTAAGGTAGAACATCATCAACCTTAACACAATTGAAACTATCCAATTAAAACTTAGACCATTAAATAGAAAACCTTGTATCTTCCTTTGCAAACCCAGGGTATTACAGTAAAGATTGCACTAATGGGCAGGGGTGCACAATTACCTCCTCAGTCTTCACCTTCTTAGTATCTTGGAAGAACAGCCACCTTTTCTTGCTGGTAGCCTTTGTCACAGGCCCATAGCTGTTGATAATCAGATCAGATCCTCCCTATGACAGAGGAAGACGCAGACATTTATTTCAATAAAGTACATTTCTACGATATTTGAAAATATTTTTCTATTTCTACCTACTGGCTCCATATTGAAAATGAAGACAAATGAAGGCTCAGTGTTGAGTCACCTTTTGCGGTCTGGCATTCATCTCTTCAAAACAAGTCAAAAACAGATCCGCTAAATCTGGCAAACCCATGTTCTAGACCCAACAGCAACAGTGAAGACTCACAGCAAAATATTCCAGCACTGCTCTTGCTCCAGTACTTTGAATGTAACTATTCCCATTCATAGTGCCTGTGCCTATACTGGGGTCCTTTCCCATTCCCCAGCTCTTCCATACACTCTCATGGAGCAGCTCTACTCAAGTTTGCAGTGTGAGCAGAACAAGCCTTAACTATGTCTGTACGTGAAAGGAAGGCCACTGTGGTTTTCTCACACTAGACTCCTGGACTTAGGATTCTAGACATCCACTGGTAAATTCTGCCATCTAGACTGATTTATAATGTGATCAAATATGAGTTCATAAACTGTAACACTGTCTTACCAGTAAATATACAGAAAAACTTTGTCAGTGTCATACTTGACTAGACTGTGCACAGGCACTTTCTGAGCTGGGTGCTGACATGCTTGCCCCTATAAGAAAACCCTCCTGGGGATTTGTAGTGTAAGTATTTTACTTTTGATAAAATTTCTGATGTTTCAGTAATGATTTCTAAAGAAAGATTTCTGCTTTGGGAGCAAGTAAAGCTCATGGTACCTTAGCATCGATGAAGCTGTTTCCCACTAGCATTGGCAATAAGGATTCTTCATTTTCTGCAATTCCTTCAATATTCTTCTCCACCTCATTAGCACTGGCTAATGAGATGCTGGTATGAGACAGCTGGTCAGTGGTTTGCTGCACAGGCTTAGGAGCAGATGTTTTCCTACACAATGTTAAGCAGGAATAAAATTGACCCACAGGAATAAAATACAAAAAAAATCAAGGATAAACTTCAAAGCTATTATTAATCCAGTAATACTGGCATATTCTTGGCATTTACATTTTGTTACATGATACTCCTAAACTCATATGGAATTTAAATGTTATTGCTTGTGATAAAAATAACATCTGCTTCCAGTTAATCATACACAGTAGGCTACAAGCTTATGCACAGACAGGAATTGTCATGATTAGTAATATTACTTGGAGGAAGTAACCACTAATGGTATTAAGACCTTTCTACCATGCCACACAGAGACTGTCTCCCAATCCATATTTGTTCCTGCATGAATGCTAAAAAGTGTATTTCAGTAACAAGGGCTTTTAGAGAGTTTTTTAATTTATTATTTCAAGTAACTTATATTTGTTCTGATCCCAGAGTTTTGGGCAAAGTCACTGGGCCAGTTTAAACCCTCAAGCAGCTGATGACAGACAGACAGACAGATGGTGGCTTGCACCACAGTAAAGAAACTGTGTCATGGATCTGCTGTAGAAACTGCACCATGGGATTGCTTTATGTCAGAGTTCCTCTTGTCCAGCAGCACCTGGGGGGTTAAAGCCTTGCAAACCAGGTCTGGGCAGGCTGCAGGGTTAAGCAGGAAGAGCAGATGATGGGCAGCAGCATGCTTGTCTGACTCAAAAAGGAGTTAGCATTTGGAAACATGCCTCATGCTTAGTTGTCAAAGCACCACCACTGACTCTCTCTGTGGGTTCTTCCTCCTTTTCATTGGAGAAGGGGCTCAGGTAGAGTAGGAAGAGCCAACAAAGTGCTTTGTTTCCAATGCTGGTAGAAACAGGTGAAGAGACAGAGTACTTCAGAGAACTTAGCACTCCTGGAGGAGAAGGCACATCCCAAGAATGAGTGCCCCGAAAAAGAGCTCCATCTCCAAGAACAGAAACATACCTGGCTTTACTGCGATAAATTAAGATCAGGATGCAGATAAGGATGCAGGTCAAGGCTATGCAAACCCCAACAACAATGCCAGTCATTGATTTCTGGTCCAGATGGTAATAGTCAGAATAAGCTATATCAAAAGAGAACATAGAAAGGCTCAGTAAATAAAAAGAATGAACCCCTGCTCCCTGTCAGGAAATAATGGGGCTACAGTCACAACCACAGAGAGAAATGCTTCCTTCTAATGAGACTGCCAGGCCTTCTCTGTCATACATTTGACACTTTTGAAAATAAAACTCGTAGACCAGAGAAGAGTCTGGTCAGTGCAGTCCTGGTGTGGGAGGGGAGGAAGGGACTGCCTCTTGGGGCAGATCCAGTGCTACTGGTATATCAAGACATAAAAAGGACTTGGAGAAATGCCTTAGAAGAGTGGCTGCAAAGTTGATACTGATGTAAAATTCAAACCAGTTATGTATTATCATTTGATAGGCAAACTTTCAACTTCCGAGCAAGAGAATTAAACCAGTTCTGAGTTGAACTGAGATAAAAATTCCAAAACCATTTCATTTAGAAGAAAATGCTACACTGTTAGGACTGCCTCACATAAAATGGAATGGTTTATCCAGAATGTGGTTACAAGCTAAAACAAAGGAGGATCTTTTTTCCCCAATACATGTGATAGCAGTGATCAAAACATTGCTACTGACCTGTGGAATCTCTAGAATCCAAACGTTTAGGTCTCTGATTAGACTCTGATGTCTCCTTTGGCAGGACAGTAAATTCCACTGCACCTGAGAAGGGTCCTTCTCCCACTTCATTGGAGGCTGCTATTTTAACCAAGTAGATGTTTCCTGCTACAAGGTTTTCCAGCAAAGCCATGGTCATTGCTCCTATGAAAAGATTTGATAGAGAGTTCCAGTAAGACAAAATCTGTGGGAACAAACTGAGATTTAGACAGTGGGATCTACACTTTCTTTCCAATACCACCTCCAAACCTCATTTGAGGACTGTGATCACTTCGATACATTCTAACCTGCACATACAAGGTATAGAATGAACAGTGGGCTTGCCTTCTTGTCCATGCTATCCTTTCTCTCCATACTGCTTGAGCACAGCACACTGTGAACTGCCAGGGTAGTTAAAACCCAAGAGTCAAGCATGTGGTACAACACACAGCACACTAATCCTATGCCAGCGTGAGCTGCATTTCAGTGTGATAGCATTCACCTTGTGATCAGGTCTGTGAAAGCAGAAAGATAAACCTCTCTCATATGTGCCTCTCCTCAAGCCATTGTACCATGAATGTGAATGCAAATTGTCAGAACAAAAGAATTCAGGTTCACTTTATCAAATTCCAGGTGTAGTTGGTTAAATGAACAGGACAGCTTTGCAAGAGTGTATTATACCACAATTTTAAAATAAAATCAAGCCCTATTTAGAGCTGTGTAGGCTTCCTTGATTACTGTGCATCTAAGCTGTGCTACTAAGAATATTATAGAAAATGTCTTTTTCACATGCTACGGATTCATTTCCTAAAGTCCCTGAAGGCAGGAAAAGAGATTAAGAACATAAATAGGATTCACTTGCATTGTCCTTAGACAGGCAAAACTCCTATCAAAGTCAATGAGAGCTTTGCCTGTCCAGGGACTGCAGACTACTGCTTAGAATTCCAATTCATTTCTAAAATGCCTGTGTTTCTTACCATAGAAATATATGGTTTTTCTTTTCCTAAACAGTGGCAGTTACAGGACCTCTTGTTCTCTTTCACATATTCCATCCACTTTCTCAGACTTAAGTCAAAATTCCAACCTTTTAAATCAGTTTGAAAAGTCAGAATTTATAGTATCATGGGAGCCTATAAAATATAAGGTTGGTTTGTTGACAGAAAAGGTTATACATTTGGCAAAAAAGGAAGCTACTTCAAAAGCTATTTCAGCTCTTCCATAAAAAAAAACATTAGCTGAAAGCATCTGAAGTAAAATGTGAGGTATCTGTAACCCAAGGAGCTGTAATATTTAGCACCAGCAAGGGCGAAAGGTCACATTTCAATATTACAGGCTCTTTCCCACCAGCTCCTTTCAAATCTGCTGCATTGCTAAAGCAAGTGAGCACTTTGTGCTGATTTACTGCACAGCAGGTGTGTAAAGGCTGTAACTTCTGATCCACTTGAAGAGAAGTGGGGAAGAGGGGGGAGGTGGCTGAAGATAACTCACATCATAAATCAGCACCAAACTGCAGTTATATATTTTGGTTTTGCCATACCTAACACAAGCTCAGCCACATTAGACGGTTTGGGGTTTTATGTTGGTGGATTGGTAGAAAAATTCCTGCATAAACTAAAGTCTGTAGTGCTTTTATAGGTGGTAGGGTTGGTTTGTGGTGGGTTTTTTTTGGTTTAATGGTTTTTTCAACTTTTTTTATTTGAGGGGGATGTTTCTCAAGGTATGGGAATGGAATGGGGCCAAGATTTCACAAATCTCTCGCAGAACAAGTTTAGCATCGAGACAAAACAATGCTACATATTGCATAGGGTTAGCTCATGCTATCAGAATAAATACCTAAAAAAACCCAATCCTGCTTCTATCTCAGAGTACCTATGAAAGTACTGTCACAGGACTACCACAGCATTTGCCCAATTTTCCCCTCACATACTAGTTTTCTTTCACAGACTTTTTCATCTGCACTTGAGGATAACAGATTGTCCTAATGTCAAGATGCCTGAATTCCATGACATGCCTCACACCCCAATATATCTGTCAAAATACAACTTTGTGACTAACATTGATGGACACAGCAATACACTGAGATTTATAGCTCTCCACTTGCTCACTCCCTGCAACGCTTTCAGCATGGGAACACATGAAAATGTTTACTGTTATTGCCATCCCCTCATCCAAAATCTCTGCTGAAATACTATCAGAGATGCTGTTCAGTTCCACAGGCATGGCTAAGCTGAAGGATCTATCTGAAAGCAATTCAGCCCCTTTGCTGCATGCAGCAAATGCAGTGTATCATCAGCAGAATGACAAGATTTATTCTTCAAATGTAAGCTCTCTGTGAATTTAAATCTGCTGGCTTTTTTATCCAGTAAAAATTGATAGTAAATTCACCCTTTCCTAGGACAACTTCACATCACTGTTTCTTCCAACAATTTAGTGGGACACTTATTTATATTACTGTTTCTTTGAACAATTTTAATAGAGGGAAAAAAGGGCTCAATCTTCTCCCTGTAATTACACCTGATTGGTATTTCAGAGACTAGTTATTTTTCACTAATTTTGTTGAAGACTAATAGTCATTATCCTGTTACTCTTCACAGGTGACCATTCTATTTGTGGCCAGCATAACAAATACCATTCTGCTCCAGCTAAAACAAAGCAGCACTGCCACCTTTCAAATGGCTGTTTGTCCTCTGCCCTCTCCTCAGGAGCAGCAGAAAGGACAATGACCAGCTCTGAAGCAGAACACCCTCCACGGTGTCACACCTTCCATGGTGGTGACACGAATTGTCCTCTGTGAGAGCAGACTCAGTAAGGTTTTGGAATTTTCTCCACAGAAAATTTAAAGCCTCACTCTCTGCTGACAACTAAGCTTTCAGCCAGGTAACAACACAGAATAACAAAATAGTAACTCTTCCAGGGCAATCCTCTTAAATGGGCTACTCAAGCACCTGACTTTACTCTGTAACACTGACCTTCTCTGGTTTAGGACATCACTAAAACATTATCTATTCTGAACTGCCTCTGTCTATTTTGAATATCAAACCAACAATAAATGTCTTTTCCTTATTTTTCTGGCTATAGTAAAAATCTGTTCTTGATGCAGCTCTTCCAATCATAGCACTGTTCTGAAAAGTGCCTACAAAAATGGATACTATCTCTACATCTAATCACAGAGATGTGACTGCAGTTCATGTCACCACACCCGAGGTACTGTTAAATTAGCTTGCTGGGGCTCAGCAGTAGAACAGAGCCAGAGAGTTAAATTGAATTTGCAGAGCAATTTACTGGCAGTAGGGGATAGTTCATTAAGCAAACTGAGCTAACTGGATTGACAGTGATCGACAGAAAACTATAAACCCACACAGCTACTTCTATACATTTATTTCTGGAGAGCATCTTAGAGACTTCAGATTGGAAAGAGTGCATTTACAAAATGAAACCATCACAATCATAGTTACAACAGAACTAAGATGGATGTAATTGGATTTACAAGACATTTTGGTTCACACACTGGGCTCCAAAGCAACACAGACAGCCTTTCTCCGCTCACCTTCTGAGTATCAACCAGTTTTTAATACATTTTACCACAGCAATAATTCTAAACTAATTAGAACTTTTACGTAAACATTTACATGAATTTATGTCTTACTGTAGTCCAAAGGAGCTGAAAGTAACAAAGCCTCTTATAAGTAGCATCACTGTTTGTCGACTTCATAGGTTTATGATTTTACTTTACCTTCTCTGTGCAACACTTGCCATTCCCCAGCAATCCAAGACTTCCTGGATGCATAGAGGATAGTGTATCGTGTAACAACTGTTTCAGGACCATCAGGTGGCCTCCAGGAAACCAAAGCAGTATTATCTTCTATCAAAGTCACCTTCACTCCCACTGGAGGGCCAGATGGTGCTGTGACAACAGTAACACAATGCTATTAGCCTAACCCAATTTACATGCAATTAAATTGCTCAGAAAGAAACTGATGTGCAGACCTAATGGCTACTGCCACATCCCAGAAACCACATACAAACACACACATACTGCTCCTCAAGAGACCTCCTGTTAACTCTGGTCTGGTAAATAGCTGAGATTCTGCAAAAGCAAATTTCATATTTTTCCTTCAGCCCCAGAAGGAAACAGTCACTGACCAACCCTCACTACATTACCCTGTGAACAGATGCATCCTAAACATTGCATTGCTGAGAATATGAAACCCAAGTTTTGGATTTTCCCCTACCAAAGCAAACCAGCTGCTAAGGCAGTAGTTTGTAATATTCTTACTGTTTCCAAAACTTCTGGGGCTTAAAATCTGTTTCCATAATGCCTATGAATCACTCATACCTCTTCAATATATATTTTAAAGTTTTTGTTCAAGTTATTTCTATTCAGTAGTTGCTAATCGTGAAAGTATATCTCACTTTATTTAAAAATCATTACTGACTTAAGGTGGATTTTGAAAAAGAATTTCACAGTTCCAAATCAAGGATTTCCTGAAAGCATTTTTCTATCACTTGCCAAGAGCACTATCTGTATCTCAAAGGGAAGGATTTCCCTCTCCTACAGACAGCTTAAAATTAATAAGCAATTTTACAGGCCATTTGGTTTACAGAGCTTTCTTTGTAGAACCACGGGGTCCTCTCCTGGTTCCTTACCTTCTGGGAGGGTAGTGTGGTAGACTACAGGACTCCATGGACTGGAGAGCTGGTCCACATGCAATCGAACTGCAAATTCATACGTGGTTTTTGGCTCGAGACCTTGAACTAACATATGAGTCTCTGACCTGCACAGATGAAGGAAAAAAATAAATTGAACTGCAGCAGTTGACTTGGAGATCCCAAATTCAGATGATGTCTCTTGGTCACATAGGTAGATTCTCACTGTCAGCTCAACACAGCCCAAACCAGTTCAAGTCCAGACACAAGGTCCATCTGTGCTGCCCACCTGAGAATGTAATTGAACTAAACCTGGAGCTCTCAGAAGCTCTTCCATCTGCTGTCAGCTGACTTGAGCTCAAGTTTTTGTAAAGGTTCTCTGAACAGCTGATGCACAAGCAAGTCCAAGAAGATTTCTGGCTGGATCACCAGCAGGTATTCCAAACTCCCCTCTTTCCACATCTGTCCACAGGACACTGTGCCTCAAGCTGGAGTAACACAAACTGCAACCAGTGTCACAGCTGACAAGGCATGTGCTGTTGGCCCCCGGATCTGCTTCTCTCTTCACACAGACACAGGCTGTGTGTGCAATGTCCCCTTCCACTTCTGGCCTCATATTTAGGGGATCTCTGTAGAATATGAATGTTCCCTACTCATCTTGTAGTCACATTTAGTAATCTATTAATTGCAAAATTGATTATATTAGTTATAATATTGCACTTTACTAAGTGATCATAAAGTCAATCATAAGACATTTCACTTTATTTTGATTCTGGGAGTGAAGGGAAATCTTTCATATATGCCAGGGTTAATTCTGGGTGACAATACCTCAGTCAAGATTAAATCTCAATTTAAAATGGTGTTACTCTACTGATATTGCTTTATTAAATCTCATTTAGTAGTTTCATCTTCCATGCCGCAAAGGCAGTCACCAATATTTGCAGCAGTCTCATCCTATCACAAAAAGCACCACTCCTTGCTATGCTCCATATTGCACACTAAGAACTTTACATGGTGATTATAGTGTGTCTAATCGTTAAGTCAGGAGTTATACAGCAGCAGATGTGTTCTGGGAAGAGAAAACCTTGAATATTAGGATGGAAACTATCCTGTAACGCAGCATTTTTCTTACTTACAGGCTTGAGCAAAGCAAAGTCTTAAGGGAACTACATACATATGGATTCTCTCAGCAGGTCCCCAGCACAGGCCGTCATGTGGAACAAAGTCTTCTCTTCCCAGACCAGCAGAACACCAAGACTAGGAAGAGACTTTCTTCCCTGTTCTGCCACTCTGTAGCTCATGCATTTCCTCTCTGAAAAGCAAGTAATCCTACTCATCTTTCCCCTGGCAGGGTGCCACACCTTCAGGAACATGTCACAATAAAATGCTCAACCCCTCAAAAATTTTTGTTTCCAAATCAGACACTGGACTAAGTCCATCTTGGTCCAGACAAGCTATCTATAAAATAGGTGAGGTTTTTTTGTTCAGTTAAAGAACTTAAAATCCAATTCAACCTAGACAGCTAAAAAGCCATGAAAAAAACAAGAGCTCGTCCAGGCAAGGATCACCAGTAGAGAATTAAGCTGTACTATGAACACACCTTAAAAAGCCCAAGAAACTGAAATAGCAGCCACTGGGCAAAACACACAGTCCTCTAAGGGAGATAAAAGTTGTTACAAGTAGAAGACAATTAAAAGAGGGCAGGAAGAGCAGAACCTGAGTGGGAAGGCTCTGGAATGGGCAGAGCAAGGCTCATTAGCAGCGCTGCACTCACGTTTGGAGGTAGAGCACGAGAGACGCGTTCTGCAGCCCCACAGGGTTGCAGCGCACGGTGTAGTTGATGACCTGAGCAGATGTAAAGGCAGGTTTTCCCCAGTGCAGGTAGATGGAAGAGGAAGTGTTTGCTTTGGCATAGAGGTGGTGAGGAGGCGGAGGAGGAGGCACCATGCGATCACGGACAGCTGTTTGACACAAAACCAGAGCAGGAATTATTGACTGAATAACATTAAGAGGTCTGAGCCCACAATTTAGATTCAAATCCACCCTTACCCAGCACTACCTGGTATTCAGACCCAGGAATCTGGTTCAAGCTATTAAAGATCCCTCCAATCCAATACATGTCACATATTATTTCTGCAGTCCACTTGTTTTGTCAAAGTCAAAACTATCAACAGAGACAAGGGAGAAAGATAAATCTCTCACAAGATACATGATACGTCACTGTCAGATGATGCAGACAGTCCCGTAGAGGAGGGAAATGTGCTTGGGCTATCTTGTTTCTTCAACTGCACTTCACAAACATGGGAAACTGCCTCAGTTGCAGGATGCCCAGGATAGCATTTGTCACAGATAGGATCTTTCTGGTTCTCTGTTTTACCCTGAATTAATTGGTTGTTTATAGGTTAACAACACAGAGCTGCTGGGACCTTGGAAGAGCTCAGGTCTTAATAAATTCTTCATGCATCTACAACACTTACAGACACATCCTGGAGTGCTGACTGTTTGATCTGCCTGATAACCTTCTTCCATATTGTTGTATGCCAGCAGCCTTACGTGATACTTTCTTCTAGGATCTGCACAAAAATAAAAGGAATAATTAGGCTCCAAAAGAAAGAAAGGTTAAAAAAGGCTTTTCGGACTTCTACAGATAGACAACTTAATTCTTCTGCAAGTTTGTTTCAGAACTGGTTTGCTACAATCAATGAGTGGACTGATGGATGGGCTGAATGCCTGGAAGCCTCTCTTTTCTCCAGCCCTGTGAATTCCACTGAATCTTTGCCCAGACTTCCAATAGCCTAAACCAGAAATCAATGGGATTAGGACAAATATCACATTTCTATGTGTAACAAAGTCACACCTTCACACCTACAGAGTTAGATTTAATAGCATGATTCAGCATACGGAAAGTGCCTTCAGTCCTTTATTGCATATTTATTAAAACAAACAGTAGGAGGTCCACAGAAAGCAACATTTGGTCTGGATAAGCAGCTGTAATAAAGCAGGGCAATCAAAGCAAAGGCAAGAACACAGGACCCAGCAAAAAAACGGGAAATGGTTTGGTTCCAGGTTTTGAGAGGAGATGAACTGTGAAACAAAGGGATTGCTAATAATGCTTTGACTAGCAAATTCCACCTCCATGTTTTCTTGAAAGCTGATTCTGGCATTTTCAGAGGGTCACTGTTCCCAGCTTGAAGGATCTCCCAATATCCCTTTCTCCGGCCATGCCTTTGGGTAGCAGTTTGCTGCTCTTCTCAGGTCTGTCAATGACATGCTGGCCTTGACCGAGGGGAAAACTGCTACAGAGAAATGAGTCAGAAAGGGGCCTGGAGCTTTCTGAAAGTGGGGATGGCGTGGGGTGCCACAGGGGGCTCAGAGAGTAGCCCAGCAGGATGGCTGCTCTGTACACTGCCCCCTCAGCACTGTATGTGCCACCAACCCCTTCCACCCAACAGCAATGTGTGAGATGGCAGCGTTTGCTCCCAGCCCATATGAGCCCTTTGGGGTCCAGCTGAACTTCCCTCAGGACTGATGCAGCTACTGGGACGTTCTCCTCTTCCACTGGCATGAAACTATTCTTTCTACTAAGATTTTTGGAAGGTTTAGATGATTCATAAATGTGCTGATCTTGTTTATTTCTTTTTTTCCTTAATCTAAAATACCATAACATTATCCTTTTCAAAATAAGCTCTTCTAGTTCTCATTTTAGCTGAGATTTGACGTGGCCTCTCATGAAATAAGCAGGCACGCAAATCCCTCACATTTCTTCACCAGGAACAGGACTGTTGTTTCCATCAGATTGTTGGCTCCCTCTGCAGTCACTGCATCAGCAAGACCATCTGAACAACTTGATTTGATGCTTCTGTAAAGGTGGTAATTTCCTAGAGTAATGCCTTTTATAAAACCTTCTTATTTTGAATAAGAAAATCTTTTTGTGCTGTAGTTACCCATACCAGCTATAAACAAGAGATCATTAGGTAGAGTTTACACCTCTATGTGTGTTTATTTTTGAAAGACTATTTTACTAAAATCTAAAGAGAGCTGTAAAAGAAAAGGGGCCCTTAAAATTTGGATTGAAGTGTTCTCTTTGATGCATTTGACACTAATGGTAGAATAGGCAAGAGGAGCCTATTGCCATTGTTTAAACAGATTTTAACATCACAAGCAGATAATGTAAATAACAAAATGCCAAAAAATAAAAGTGTTTTTTTAAACTAGAGTAAAATTTTCATTTGCTTTGAAGGTTTCTTTCACTTTACAATAGCACTTCAACAACAGAAGACATCAGTTGTTTCTCAACAACAAATTGGAATCAGAGAAAAGAAGGAGATGGACACAAACACACAGAATAATCTTAAAAATATGATAAAATAAGGAAGTTCAATATTGAAAATTCAGGAAGACAGTAAGATTTTATATGCAGATAAGTGCAATCTCTTAAAAATACTGCAAGAAAACCAAGGTGCATTTACAAACACTAAGCCCAACCAAAAGCTTAAATGTTAAAAATATTTCAGAATTCCCAAGTGATTTGAATACACACAAATCAAGTAACAGTGACTTGCTGAGGAATATGACAGCATGCATCTCCAAACAGCAGAACTGTGCACATTCCCAGGCCTCCTGATCCATGGGAGGAATACAGGGATTAGTGTGCAGCTGAAATATTCAAAACCAAAAGGCACCTTTAACACCTCACTGGGATTATGCTTTGGAGGCTGATATTAAAAATTGCCTTCTCCTGGCCACTCTTGACAAACCCTTGCGCTGGAGCACCTTGGTCAGCCCCCCGGGCAGAGCCCACGGGAGCAGGAGGCTCCCAGCTGGCCCGCCCTCCCTCGGTGCCCGCGGAGCTCCCGCACGGGCCCCGCCGCCGTCCCGCGGGCGATCCATCATCCCGCCCGGCACCTTCAAACCCTCCGCGCCCTTTGAAAGTGCTCACCCAGAACTGATCATCTCCACTGTGAAATGAAGAATAGCTGAGGTCCAGTGCCCTGCTGAGCTGAATGAGGAGCCTGTGAGGTCTGTTTATCCTCACTGCATTTTTTTTAACTGAATTCCTCATTAACACTTGACTGGTAGAGAAGGAAGATAATGCAGATGTGGAAGAAAGGCCAAAAAAAAAATCTAACTCCCAGCAAAAAAAATCCAAATGTCTTTTAGAAAAAAATGTTTTCAAAACCTTACTTTTAAGTATCCTTAACACTTGACATGTAGAAGCAGCACAACGCTGCATACCATTCCTCTCTCCTACTCTTGTATAACACAAGAGATTTCAAACAGAATTACCTTTATATAGAAAAACCTGTTTAAAAATAAGTCTCTGAACTAGTCCCTACCATCTGAAAAACAATGCTATTTCCACTTCAGGACATCATGGCTCAGTCGGTAGCAGGACTAGTTCAAGCCAAAAGCAGTGTCAGAATTTTGAAGCTGTCACACATTAGTGCTGCTATGGCTGCAAGCCCAGCTGCTGGTTCCTGCAACTGAAAGGGCAGCTGAGGATTGAGGGCTGTGCTCCCTACTGGCCTAGGGAAGCCTAAATGTTACAGTCATCTGAAAAGGAGGATAGAAAAGAATTTAGAGACACTGTACTGAGCAGCAAAAGAAACTGATGAAAAATTTGCTCCAGAGATTATGTGCATAACATGAGCAAAGACCAATTCAAAGCACCCACCGGGATGCCATTCCATGTGGATCAGAGCTTTTCCATATGCCAAACACAGTAACCAAAGATCTGCCTCAGTTCCAACAGATAGCTGCTCACTATTTGTTTTATGAAGTGCTAGAAAGTACCTTTTTGTGTCAAGCAGCCTTTATTTAGAATATTTTTAACAATTTTTGCGTTCCATTTACAGGCTTATGATATGATTTATTCCTCAGTGGCAATCCCAAGACACACCTGCCATAAACACTTTCATCTCACAGTTTATCAGCTGGATCAAACATTCCAAGCCAGACACATGTGTGGAGAGAAAACAAACTTCAGGAGCTTTCTTATCTTTAACCAGCAAAGGTATGTTGAATAGTTTACACATAAATCATTGATAAAAGACTGGGGATAGCATGGCCACCTGTGGGCTGACAGTCTCAAATTTAGTGTCTACCATCCATGCACAGGAGCTTGGAGGCTGAGCAAACAGGGAAGTGAGAATGGAGGCCCCAGTGATGCTCATAACAGACCCAGCAGTGACACATCTTTCCACAGATCTGCTATTCAGAAACAGATCAGGTGCAGTGATTTACTCAACCCATCCAACACATAAATTCAGCTTAAGTTAAAAAACTCGTATCAAAATTTTGCCTCTGCATTTACAAAATGTTTCTGAATAATTGGTAACACTGAATAGTTCTTGAAATTGCCAGCACTTGAATAGTGGTTAAAGGCTTGTTCCCAGACCTAAGATGAAAAGGAACAATTTTGTAGCCTATTTACAAATGGACTGGATAAACTTTTTTAAGTTTATTGTTTCTATTGAGTATCATTTGAGGTTTTGGGGGGCTGTTGGCATTAGATTGTTTTAAAATTGTCACAGCTCCTGTTGTTTTTTTAATAAGCATTTTTATTTTTATTACTTAAATCAGCTGGTAGAAAGGACAAAAAACCTGAGGTTTGTACAAATCAGGGGGCTGGCACTGATGTTGATAGAAACACTTTAGAGCTTATTCATAAATTTTATTACATGAGTGCCTTGAGCACACAGAGAGTGTCTTAAAAGATGTTATAGGCTGTATGTGGTAAGTTGGAGTAGCTTCACACAGTTCAATAGATCTGCTTCACACACCCTTTTTATGTAACCAAAACCTGTAAGTATTAAGAACACAAGAATAACAGTTTCACCAGAGGCACATATTTCACCTGCTGTAATAATATTCCTATAAAATAAGAGTAGGAAAAAGCTAAATATGCCTTATGTTGATTACTTTCAAATTCTCAAAATAGATACTGTCCCAAAAAATCACTGTTTTGCAATTTATGTTGGATCAGTCTCATTCTCCTATGGCAGTTTTTGCAGGTAGGTCACTGCTCCATGGTGATGCTCCTCTGGATCCCCATATCCTGTCATTCACTCTCCCATAAAATTTGCAGGGAGTCCTGCAGATCCAGCCCTGACAGGTCTTTCAGCAGAGGGCACATGGGGGAGCCTTCTCTTTGTTTTGCAAGTCTGAGGTGGTTCTACACCTCTTAGTAGAACTGTGGCAAAGTTAAATACTGCAAATACAAGCAACAAAATTAAGTTGAACCATAACTGAAAAAATAGATTGCAACCTGGAAAACCATTAAACATATACAGGAGCTGAAGCTCGGAAAGAGTGCAGATGACAATGATTTACTTGTATGGTTTGCTGTCTTACTGCATCCCCGAGATATAATCTTAGAGATTCTGTTTAGCTTCTCAGAAAGCAGACAGGAAGCTCCCAGCAGTCACAGATTCTTCATGAAAAACACTACAGTGCACTCAAATGTTCAGACCCTGGGTTTGTGATAAGTCATTTCATTTCCGAGTATGGAGGGAGAACCAAAGCTGTTTATCTGTCTGGATGCAAGAAACTGAGAGGAACTGCAAAGCTATCCCAAGGAATTGAGACTTATTGGCAGTTCTGTTGCTCTGCACTTCATTGGAATGTCCATATTTTATTGCACCAGCTCAAAATTATTCACTATCCTTTACTACTGCCATCAGCCTTGCTTCTACATAAACCTTTCACTTTGCTTTCTGTCAAGGGAGAACTTGCTACCACAGAGCAGTTGTCAGTCAGAAATACTCATATTCAGATATCCATGTTTTCTTTTCCAAAACCTAAGATTTTAATATGTTCAAGTTACATATATTTATTAGTCAAACATGGATATAACTCAAAGCCTAGTTTTCAAAGTTAAGGAAAATAGGTCTAGTAAAAACATATACAAGGTAGGCAAAAGCGGCTACAGAGGTGACAGCCTCTCATGTCAGAGCCAGTTTCAGTGTGTGTTCATCTATTCTGTGGAATTCCATCGAGTTACTGTCTCAAACTTAGCTCTTCAGTTTTTCTAAAGTATTGAAACAAATACACAAAAATATATAAAAGCCTGGCATTGTTCCTGACCTTTGAAATACATGCACTGAAAAGCCAGGTTTTGCTGGGATGGTGCTGTAGCAGCTACCATTATTTGGGGGAATGGCAAGGACATATTAGAAAAAAAACATCTCTGTTTTGAAGCCATTTCCCTGGTGATAAAGGTGACATGGGGACAGGAAGGAACATCCCTCCAGCCACTGCAGGGTAGTTCCATCTGGTAGGGCTATACCTCATGGCTGCCAGGTGGTGTCCTCATGCACTTCCAATGGACACAGCTGGGAAAACTAGAGGCTCCAAAGATTAAATGCCTGTATTCACAGTCAAACAACTAAAACCAAAACATGCTTCTAATCACTTTGCAGCTGGTGAAGTGCTTTATAATGGAACAACTTCAGTCTTAAATTACCAGGATTGCACAGACCAAAGTTTAGAAAAAGTTGCTAAGAACAATAAAGCCACTTTTATATTCACTGTGGGACAAAAATTCCATTCTCAATATTCTTTTACGTAATTAAAACCCTCTAAGACTAAAGCAGCATGACACTAACAACACAGCCAATGAAAAATCCTAATCCATCCTCCCTTCTCAAAAGAACACAGAGAAATGCAAATGTCCTAATCAGTTTTCTGCAAAAAGACCAAAGTGTGTTTATCCCATTCAGATTTTGGTAAATTGTATTCATACCATTCTTCTGCTCTAGGCAAATTTATAGCAGTAGAGATCAGTATAAAACCTGTGACACCAAGTTCCACAGCCACGTTGTACACACGAGACACACCCTGGGTCACAGTTCATTCAGGCCAAACTCACATGGAATATAAAATGAAGAGTCCTAAATCAAAAGTGTTACAAAGTGTTTGCTGGTACCAACGCAGCTAAAATTTTGGCTTTCTGGCAAATGCTTCCAAGAAAGCATCTGTTTACAGGCTACTTAGCCAAGGTTACGAGAGAGTGTAATATTGCAACCCCTAAAAGCCCTGTCATTGTTCCTTTCAGCTGCTGCATGTTTGTGAAGCTCTGAAGGCCTTGAAAGGAGCCAGAGCAGAGCCACCAGGTCAGGGCTAGATAAAATTAAGAAAGAATCCGAGGTCAGACCATGAAAGAATTTTTTTTTCCACCCCTCCAGAACAGTGAGTCCACCCCAGCAGTCTTTCATTCAGTCCTGATAAGGAGAGACTGCACTCCACAGTCTGGATTTTAGACATTTTAAGTCCTCTTTGGGGAGAGGAAAAGATAAGGAAGTTGAAAGAAAACGGACATTTTACTATCATTTACTGTTGGCATAGACTTCCATACCTGTTTTGAACATCCCTATTCTCAACAATTTAATAAGAAAATATTGATAGAAATTAAAATTCTGGGGGCTTTGTTGTTTCAATAAGAATTGGGATTGCGCTGAAATTCTAGAGGAAAAAAAACAACCAAACAAAACCAAAATGTTGAGTGTTGTGATGTTTTGAGCCAAGTTCAGTGACTAGAAACCTAGAAATAACTTCTTAAGCTACAGCCAGGATGGCAATTCTAACAGTTGGGCAAGGGGTTAAGAAAATCAAATAATTTTGGTTTTACTGTGGCTTACATACAAAATTTAAAATAATACTTTTTCCTTTCGATTAAAGGTATCAAAACCACAATACATTCAGAAGGCTGAAAAACTGGTTGTCCCAAGGACAAAACTTCTGTGCCCAAATGTCCATTTTTAATTTAATCTTTTGTGCTGTTGGATTTTTTTGTGTACCCTACAGGTCCATTGTTGGGTAGTGGTCTGGCTGGAGAGCTCATTGGTCTGGTTTGCCAGGGTGACTGTGCTGCCCCCCAGCCCCTCCCTGCAACACAATAAACTCCAGATAATTATTCAAAGAAGAGGCCAGCAGCATGGGCTGCTCTGCCACCGGGTCACGGCCTTTGACATGGGATCTGGGGCTAGCCAAAGTCTGCTCCAAGCAACAGACGGCCAGGGGAATTATTAAGGGGGAAGGGTGGGAAAGGAAGAGCACTGAGAAATACTATCCTTAAAAATGTACTTTTGAAGCAAAGTAATGTAAATACAGCAGAAACTTATTAGGAAAATAAGCAAATACATTTCAAATATACCAGACAAAAGGGATAGAGAGAAGTGCATCAAGTCAAACAGTAACATAAAGCTGGGAAGCAGAAGGATGATACAGATTCAGGTCTGTTTCTCTCAAAAGCAGGTATTCCGTCTCACATTTTCAGTACTGGATTTTATTGCTCTTTTCTAAAAAATACTTTGCTTGAGTATATATGATTAATCGAATAAACACAGTTTAGCCGCCTTGTTCTATTACTGTTTTTAAAATCTTGTTGAGGCTCTGGATATGCAATTTCTAAGCATTAAAAATAGCTTAAAATAATAGCATTTAATTTAGTTTTAAAGAAGTTGGCATTTCAGTTGATCACACATTTTAAATAACATCCTTTTAATATCAGATTAAAGTAGTTTTAGCACTTACAAATCGTCAGCATTTTACATCTCGTAGTTTCTTTTCCAATTTGAAGGTAACTTTAAAGAGTTAGATGGAACAAAGACTGACTGTGATACTCATGTTTTCTTTTGCAAACCAAATAACTGAAGTAGAAACTAAGCAATTTGTTCTTTGTAAAACATGGTAAAAGTTTATTTTGGTAGAAACTAGAACATAGGACACATGTGAATTGATCCAGCTAAACAGTCTGGCTTTCCACGGCTCTGGATGGCTCTGGCTTATTTGTCTAAATCTGAAAAGGGTCTGTATCCCTTTTGTGGCTCTGCTGTCCCCATAGAGGGCCCCAGGACAAACAACACCTCACACCCCCTTGCAGTAAAAACATCACCTCTCCTACTGCCCACCATCAGCAAGAGCAGTCTCAGCCAGAAAGGGCTGGGGGAGGGCTGGGGGACAGGAGGGATTCCCAGCACATGGCAGTGTGGCCCTTCGGAGCCTGTGGAAACGAGAATATCTAAATATTTCCAATCTTTTTAAACTACGTGAAGCAGCTCTCAAGGAGTCTAAGTTTGCTCCGTTTCCTCAGGGGTGTAGAACACTCCCCTGTGCCGGTCCGTGCCAGCAGCCCCTGCGATTCTCGTGCCTTTCAGAGCACTGTGAAGCGCAGCAGCCGAGAGCCCCCTCGCACTGGGACTGTGCAGCGCTCCGGGGCCGCAGACACGCTCATGTTAACTAGCCTGGCTCACCGCTTTCAAAGGCAGCCGTCAAAAGCTAACTTGAAAGCAATACCAGAGGCCTGGACAAACACCTAATTTTTATCTTTTGTGCTCGTCTTTTCTTCTGAGAGACCTTTTCTTTTGTTGCTGCCCAGTGGAAAGCACATAGCTCATTGGTCCTGCTTTGAAAGATGAGAGCACTGCCCCTCAGTCCACCCCTCGGAGCACAATCACTTTAATGGAATTATGTAGAGAGGCCATCTCTGGAAGAAGAAAGGGAGGGCGAGGGGGGAGGGAGAGTGGCCGAAGGAGCCAGCAGAGCCATAATTACCCCAGTTACTAACACAGATATGTCCACTGAGAATTCATGCAGTGGTCCAAAGACGATGTGCCTCCCCATACAACAGGTTCCCTTACACAGAGCAACCCAGCCATGCACAAGTGAATCAAACATTATGGCAGCAGGTCGGGAAAAAAGGAAAGAAAATCCCTCACACAACACACCTCAAGACAGGAGTGTGCTATAAAAGGTGATCTGCCTGGTGGAGAGGAACATTTTTGGGTTACAGAGTAGAAGAATGTTTAGACAATGTGCCTGACCTTCATGCTAAGAATGCTTCCAGAAGATGGATCTAAACACAATGCCATAAGCACTCTACCAAAGTTGGTTTTACATCTGTTTAGGTACCAAGCTCTATCATACACATGCACTGACTGCCTGCCATCCAGCATCGCCTTACAAACAACACATTTGTACACAATGACAAAGGCAATCTATTCACAGCACCCAAACTTTCCCCTGGAGCTATGATATAAATTTTCTTTCAGAACCAACATTTTCTGCAGGTCTGTCATGGACTCCCCATGTCATTTTGACCCTTTGTGCAGCAAAATGAAAACACTATCTATCATTCCTTGCACCACAGCGACTTTGTAGGAGGTGCACAGTTTCATTGCAGAAACATCTGTGGTCTGGTGACTCAGAACTCAAGCTTTAGAAGTTGTGCTTGTTGCAAGCATGATTACAAGATGCAAAAGTTTCAGGCAGGGTAATTAACAATCAGTCTGGTTCTTTCCACCTTGAGAGTGCAACAAGGAACTGCACTAAAACACACTCAGCTTTTTAGACATACAACAAGCCAGTCATGACAGGAAAATAAAATACACGCGAGTGGAAATCACCACTATATTTTTCTTAAGGCAAATATTGGCTGCATGGACCATGTCCAGCTGCAGCTGTAATGGGGCCCAAACTTCAGTGGGATATTCTGTTATTGCAGGTGTCAAGGGCCACGTCTGCTCCTGCTCGCACAGCACTCCCTGTTATTTGTCAGACACAGGTAGTGGAGGAGCACGACCAGACAGACAGACCAACACACACCTATCTACACCCTGTGCCCACACACAATTGTGTGAGCACTGAAATATCATCATGGAGACTCCTTGCAGATGTAAATAAAGCAACCACTGAATGAAGCTCAAGATTCGGCACTCATTTGTTGAGTGCTGGGTGAAGGGGCAAGTTAACCCACAAAGCTGACAGATCTTCCAGTGGAACTGCTAAACGCACTCATGTGTCATAGGCTGCCAGCCAGTCTCGTACATTTACTGCTTCTATATGACAACTCTCATACTTCATTTGCTGAAGTTAAATCCAGCTGCCTTAAGAAAAAACATTTTAAAAAAAGACTGATGTCGAGTTTCCTTTGTACACTATTTTAATGTAAAGTATTAATTGGAAATCTATCAAAAGTGCTAAATATTTTCTGATTATACATATTAAAAAAACAGGAAACAGGGAAGACAGGTAGTAGTACTTGTAAAGAGTGCTTCTCAAATGCCTTCCCTCAGCAGCTAATTTCACCTGAAGTGTGATGGCACAAGGACACAAGTCTCTGTTTCCTCAGCCATGAATTCACTGCAGTACCTCTCTCCATACATGAACATGCCTGTTACTCTTGCCTCACTATCTTAGAAGCCTCATTCCCTGCAGTCTCTCTCTGGCTGGCTGTATATCTTTGATATTTAGCAAGGGTATTCATTTTAATTATGTTTAGATTATGCTGAACCACCTCCCTCATGGTTTGGCACAGCAGTGTTATTTTTAGTCTTTACATTTTCATACAGCATATCCCAAACTTCCAAAACATGCCGTGAAGAAAATTTCCATTTGTAATGATAATTAAAGTATCCAGGACCCTACAGCATCCTTGGCTCTAATATTCACTGCTGTTTCATCCAATGACACACTGGCATGAGCTATTCATAGTGAGTTTTGTGGTATGAATTTGCACAGACAAGTTTATTAAAAGGACACAGTAAGTGACAGATTGTCACCAGGCAATGAAGCCTGATATACTACATATTTACACTCCCTCTTGAATGCTTTCAGTATGCTTAAATTTGGTGAAAATACCCAACTAGAAGGCCAGGAAAATCTGCTTCTCTGTAAAAATGATAACTTCTCATCTCTGCAATGATTCCTCCCAGAACCACCCTGTGTTCGTCTCTTTCCAGGCCAAGACTCTGCACTTCTAAGATAATTTATCAGGAGGTTTACTCAGTCCATATTAGTGCAGCACCTGTGCAAGTTAATTTTGTTGTTATTTTTAGTTAAATAGATGTTAATGGTTTATTTGAAGACTATTTAACCAACACCAAATTTCTGAAACAATATTCTTGAAAGCACCATCAACAAATCTAGCAGGTGGTGTAAAAGAGGTCAACATGTGCAATCTGAATTGGCACCTAATATTGCCAGGAGCTCAAATTCTGTACTCAAACTCTCTGAACTGTGCCCTGAGTACCCTTTTACAAAGATTTGGTTTAATGTCTGCACAAAGAAGCCCCTAAACAAGAATAGCCTGAAGGATTTCAGGCTTCCTGAAGCTTTTGAAAATTTTTTGCTCTTCCGGCTGACAATATAGCACCTACTATTTATTTTATGCTTTGTGGTGTTCTGTAAAGACAAAAGAGTATCTTTTCCCCACTTGAAAATGGATTACAACATTACAGGTTTTTAAGGTAGATACTACTTACCCCAGGTAAAAAGTACAATACTTTAAAGGATGTTCAGAATAACAGTAACAACATGGAAAAGAAAATACAACTCTGCAGAAACAGGAAGAGAATAGTACTGATTGTGTGCCTTTCTTCAAGAATGTTTTTTTATGTGTGTAAAGTATTTTCCATAATTGGAATTTGGTCTAGTTTAAATTTTTCCTTCAAAATGTTTTAACTTTTTTTTTTAATAAACAAAATCACTTCTCATAGGAAGCAATGCTGCTGTTGTCCAAATGTTTGACCACAGACAAGTTGCCTTTTAAATCTTTTGCCTTGCCTACTGTGTTTCTGAATAGCTTTTTGAAGAACAAGAATTGAATACATGTCAAACATTGTATTAATAAATTGAAAGGCACAGAGTAAAAGACTAGGAGACTACTCATAACCAAGGTTGGTTTTGTGAACTTTCTTAAGGCATTCAAAATTTAAATCCAAGCTATACCACTATCTTGATTGAAAAAAGGGGAACAAAATTATCTTGATGTAATTCTTCTGTATATGAAGTTTATACAACACTTAGAAAATGGAAAGCAGTCAGACTGATTGATTGCTGAAGTAAAATAAACACACAGCTACTTAACTCTTAGCTTGCTATCTTTCTTTGTACAATTAAAAGGGTTCCGCCATCATCAATTCAGTTTTGCAAATGCTGAGTTGAGCCTGTGGTTTGCTGAGCATTTAAAGCAGCATCAACCCGTGCTGCTGCTGACAGGAGCCAGCCTGCCTTGCCCAGGCTCCAGCCACCCACTCCACTCACTGCTGCCACAGCCACCCACTGCTGCCACAGCCTCCCCCAGCCACCACGTCCCTGTGCCCCAACACAAGTGCCGGGAGTGTGCGAGTGCACAGAGGAGCAGCACAAATGAGCACAGACAGGCACACAAGGAATGTGGGGGGTTTCCTTCCAAAAGTGACACCTTTCACTACTTTATCGCGCTCGGAGTTGAACTCTGATGAATTCTAAGCGCTGAGCAGCATCACAAGGCAAGAGAGCAAGCCCCTGGCCAGCTGGTGGGGACACAACAGCCACCAGGAGACTGGTTTGTTTTATAGAGCCTGGTGAAACTGAACCTCAAACCTATCCACACAAACACTCCAGTGACCTAAGAGTCGTGTTATGGCTTTATTAATAAAAGACATTTCCCTCAAGGGGGAGCTGTTATCTAATACACTGAATCCAAAGCTGGAAATCTGGACATTTACAGCTCAGTTCGGGCGCTGATTTCAGGGATATCATACCCCGCTCAGTTTAAACCATCAAGACCTGAGCAGCTCTTCCTTGTGTTTCACATACCAGTTTGTAAGACAGGACAGTGAATACTGTTCACCTGTGGAACTCACAGGAATGCTTACCAAGTGCTGAAAAAACACAGCATGTGTTCTCAGCACAAACAGATAAACACACGTGTGTTATTAGCAAAAAAGTGGAAATATGAATAATTGCCTAAAGTGGATTTTTGCCACACCACTCCAGGCAGAGCATTTCAGCTGCCCTGCACAGGGGCACAAGAGACAGCACAGACTTGGGGGTCCCACTTGTAGACTCCTCCTGGCTTCTCAGCAAACGGAAGATGACCCTTCAGAGGCAGATCCACCATCAGGGAGACTCAAGAAAAAGAGGCACTGCTGGGTCACCTGGAGTACCCAGGACTTGTGCCTGCATGCTGAATCATGCCAAGCAATTCACTTTTCTGTCCTACAATTTGAGTGTTCTTTGGTGCTTTTCTTCAGGTATTTTGTTGGATTGACTGGGAGCATGATCTGGCTGTCATTTCTGAAGGAGAAGGATGACTATCACTGCTTATACGACAGTGATAATCAATCACAGCCCTCATGTGTCTCTACTCTGCTTGGATAGCATACAAAGACCTAATACATCCAAGTCACCTCCAAGAAAAGTTTTCCAGCACAAATAACTGGTAGGGAGTGCTATAGATACAGGTCTTCCAAGCTAAGTGACTGTCACCAAGGCAACAAGGGCTGACAGCAAACTAAGAGAAATTAGATCAAGGCAGGTGAGAAGCAGTAAGAAGGCAGCCAAGACATGAAGAGAGAAAAACGGCTAAGTTAGACTAAAATGAGCAATTATCGTGACAATTAAAATTCTGCCAAAAGACTAATATTGTAAGAGGTATGCTTGTGATGGAGAAGTGCTGGACTACACCAAGACAAAGAGGATCAAGAAGATAGCCTCTTTTTCTCTCAACGGTGTCTATATACACATGCAAATGTAGACACACAGATACAGAGCTAGGCAACAGGCTGTGAGTACATTCCTCCCTGCATCTAAAATACACAAAGGAGAAAATGAGTAAATGATGGGTAAGTGACACAGGGCACAGCAATGCAACACCCATCTATTTGCCTCTCCTCCCCCACATACACCATCCTATCCTACTACCTCAGAACATTTCCTGTTCAATTACCTTAGAAAAAAAATCCTTGGGGGCTGATACACAGGCCACATTTTCAAGATGTATTTGCACACAATATTTTATGTTTCCTCCTCTGTCTGAGTATACAAATGTGTCAGGTGGACAGAGCACCACAGCATGGACAAACGGATGTCACAAGAGGTAGAAAACTCAAGTCTTTCACTGATCTACCAAACAGGATCAAGAATGTGTTTCCCTGTTCCGGGTTCTAGAAGCACGTGTAGTAACAAATAGTTTCGTTTTGTAATGATAACCAGCTTGAGAAAGGGGACAATATTCAGCTACGATAATGGTAAAAACACTGTGAGTTTAAAAGTTGAAATACACTTTTTATGCAAATCTTTTTTCTAAGCATTTTTCCCACATGCAAAAAAAAAAAAAAAAGAAATCACATTTGGAAGTGAAGTTTTACAGCAAGAGCAGCTTCTTCCAACACAGGACTGTTTCTTTCCCCATTTCCTGCATCCCCCCTTCATCTGCCACAGAAGTGTGACTCCAGGCAGCCTCAACAAAACAAACATGGGCTTTTTCACAACTGCATCTTTTCCCAAAATGGAAAAATGCTTCTGCTAGCAATAATGCCTTCATGACAAATATATAACCAAGGTGTTACTCAGGGCAGGAAAGCTACCAGAAAACATATTAGCTGAGCTTTAGAAGTGCATTTACTTATCACTAACACAGAAATTGCAAAGATCCCCCTGCTATTACCTTTCCCATACAACTATAACTGGTAACATGACCCAAAAAAAGTTAATGAAAAAAATCCACATGATAAATTAAATTAACATTTTGATCACAACATCTGGGTTGTTGCTTAACAACGGAAGAAAATAATAAATAAAAAGGAGGAAAAACAATAAGAAATGTAACTAGCCCTGTACAGCAAATGTTTTCTTCTGTCCACTCTGAAGTCTCTTTCATGTGCTAATGGTGGCATTTTTTTAAACTCTTCCCCTTTGACTTACTCAGACCTTTAAGGACCTCACACATCTAATGGTTCCTCACATTCACCAAGAACAATCAAGAGAGGTCTGGGGGTTGACATGCAGTATGATTAATGGACAATGTTGATTTAATTTCCTATAACAGGAGTTTTCTCTAAGCTTTCTCCAAGGAGCAGTTTCTTTGCAATCCAGGACTAAAGTATTTTACTAATGAAGTCCAATAAATAGCAAATTAAATAATGCTGTCTCCCAGAGACAAATCCTCTCATTTCAGGAAAAGAAAAAAAAAACCAGAACCAAAAACCCAAAGAAAACACCACCAACCACCGTATTCAAAGGTCTGTTTAAATCTAAAAAAGGTTGTATAGCAGGAATGTATTTAGTTGTTCAGTTTGCTGGGTGTTTTTTTTCTGGTTTTGTTTATTTTGTAGTTTTGCTTAAGAAACTTTAGCAGTTGTCTGGTTATTCCTGCCATTGTTACCTACTTGCTCATTTTTAGCTTTTAACAGGGGTACATATTTAACCTAATTTCCAAATCCAACAAATTAGTCTTTATTTATTGGTCACGTTTACTTTATAGCTATCAAAATGTGTACTATTACATATTCATTGTAATACTTAGAAACATTTCAAAAGCAACTCAGGTTGTTTTTTTTTTGTTTAAAGTAATTTACTACATTCTTGCTGTAAGGAGTGATCAATATGCCCTTTTCATGAAGCAAATTTTAACCTTCAGCTCCGGCAAAGGAACAATGGAACACTCTTTGCATACATCCGAACTGTTACTCAATCAACATGACACAATTTCCCAACTGAATTCCCACACAGGTTTAGCTCTAAATGGTGGAATTTCTACCCTGAGAATGCAGAGCAGCAGAGAGATTTCCTGCGAGATTCTAATCACCTTCCCACCACCGCAGAGTTTGCCTTCAAAAACTCCGAAGACAACACGCTTTGCTTTACTATAGGCTGGTAAATGATCTTGCCAGAGTGCAAAAAATCTCCCCATCCGACCTTGAAGGCTTCGCAGCACTCTTGATTCCAGTTCTTCAGGTTGTGACACAATTAGCCTGATGTCCTGAGAGAAACAAATGCATCCAACTCCCTTATGGGGAGAGCTGATGAAGAGAGAAAGTCTCTCAAAAACTGGCAACAACTCTCCAAGCTACAGGAACGTGATCTCTCCTGTTGCCTTAGTAGGGTCCATAGCTTTACATTACAACCTTTATTACCAGTGCCTTTATTGCTACAAGGCACTGTCCCGTGAAACAATGAAACTCCCCTCACTCTGACAGCTCACACTATCTCTTTAGAGAGTCGGGCTTAACTGGTCTTAGCACTCTATTTTAGTTTTTTGAAGTACAGTACATTCAATCCTTATTCTGTACTTGAGTCTCTACCGCCTCACCGTGTCCTTCCCACCAGCCTGGGAAGTTCAAATGAATTACTGCTGAAGTCACAGCATGTTTAAATAAGGATGTCAGGACTATTTTCCCAAATAAATGTCTCCAAACTGGAACAGTTCAGCAAGCACGCTCAAAAAGGTTACATAAAAATATATTAGGCGCTCCTTCTGATACACAGTCTACCTGTTTCTGAAAGGTCCTAACTAAGAGAACAAGAATGCATCTTTCTGACCCAAGATAAAGTGTTTATCATGTTGACAAATCAATAATTTTCTGTGAGTTTGAGCCATTCCATAACTGCAGCTAATTCAAAGAAAGCCTAGAGATCTCTCTTAGTGTCTGTCTCATGTAACATTTTAATCAACACCAAGACCAGTTATGCTGCTAATGCAGATGTTACAGATGTCAGTATTCCAGCACCTACTGAAGCTGATTACTGCCTAAATTGGTAACCTATTGAGAGGCTTGATGGTATAATTTAAAGTTGACAAATACATTAAACATTATTTAAAACTTTCAATTACAAATGCACTGTATGAAAATAACCTTTACTTTCAAAAATAAAATATGGGCAGAAGTAACTGTGATGTGATTTTAAAAAATTCATAAATCAAATTTCTTTAATAGAGGTAAGCTTAAATGTTGTCAGAAAACATACATGACAAGGTAATCTTTTTTAAAAAAAAACAACAACAAAAATTCAAGTGAAAATATGTGATTATGATACACATCTGCAATACTGCACAATGCAAGACAAATAATGGCACAATTACACAGGAAGGAAGGCACTACAGTTTTTTACAGATGTGGCACTTGAACTGCATAAAAAGCATGCAGCATTAGCAGCTGACAGTTAACTGGCTGTTCCCCAGCAAATCTGCTCAGAACAAGCTGATATTTATCTGGGATTCCCACTCAGTCGTGTGCGAGAGTGCTTAAATAAAGCTGAGCCTAAGACACAGTTGTTGCAGTGGATGCCACGGCAATAAGCTCCAACAAAGGGCCAGAGAGTTCAACTCCAGCTCCAGTTTTGCTCAGTAAGAATTCAATTTACAACCCGAATGAATCAATTTTTCACCTAAACAGAGCAGTGTAGTATTTCCTTCCATAAAGCAGGCATGAGCCAAGTGGGTGAGTCTGAGTTAGTGTGTCTGGTCATCTCCTGTCAGCAGGTTTGTGCTGTGCAACCTCCTGATGTTCCCCTCTCGCTTGCCCTGGGACCCCCCAGCTGCACATGGACCAACAAGTACATCATCAGAAATGCTGCACCAAATGGAGGATTGATGCCTTCCCTGCCTCTGCCACCCAGCCTGGATCTTGCACAAACAAGAACAGTAAATCTCAGCCTAAAAGGAGCTCTCTGCTACAAACAGATCTAGAGAAATTACTAGCACTGACATACATTGGAAACAAAACACAATGAGACAGTTTGTAAATCACAACAAAATAGAAAATCCACTTTGATCTCTATTTACAATTACTGTCTGTAAAATGCAATATAGTTCCTTTTATAAAAGAGGATAAATTCTCTCAAAGCACCATTTTCTTTGATATTTTGCCAGTTAACAAAGTTACAGGGTAATAAAGCCCCCCTCTCTTTTAATCTATGATCTACCTTTCAAAACCTGAAAAGGAAAAAAAATCAGGAAAAATTATATGCAGATATGCCACGTCTGCATTTGGAAGGCAGACTCATTTAGAGTGGTGACAGGTCCGCCTTTCATGACTGCAAAGCAAGGAATGTGTGTCTCTTGTTTACTGACATGCAGTAGAACCTCACCAGCACAGCACGACTGGGCAAGAGCTCAGGTTTGATAACTACAAATATACATAACCTGCCATGTCTGCAAAAGAGAAAGAGGTCACAGTTAGCTGAGGGAGAGGTTGATTTTAAACATGCCTAGTTTACTTCTGGGGCTTTTGGTTTTATTACTGTGCAGTCTGAGTGATTCCTCCTCCCCCCTCCCAGCAAATCCCTTATGTTTTAGCTGATAAGTAGTAGTAGCAAGCCTGTTACACACAATCAGGAGAACCAGCAGATAAGAGGTTTAGTTTAAGGATGTAATCAGAGTGAGTAAACACTAGAGTGACCCAGCTGTAAACAGTGGAAATAAATGATAATATTTGTCCTGGTCACCTACTGAGCTATTAGACACTTTCCTCCATGTAGCAATGTAAATATAATGACTATAGTATATACAGTAGACAGGGCTATCATCTGGTTTTCTCAACAAGAAAGCTGAGCTTTTAGTTGATCTTTACTAAGAACTAAAATAATTTCTACTTTTTTGTAGCAGAATTGTCTTCAACAGAGCATTAACCCTGCATGTCTGATCTGATATAAAATAACTCAAGTAAAAAAAAAAAGTATAACTATAATAGTATATTAAATTGCATTGAATGCCATTTGAGAACACTTAGCAACAAAATAAAAATAATTAAAAATGAGTGTTTCTCAAGAAAGACCTGTGTTTCTTTCACATCATTTCATGAAATTGTAGGAATGTCTGGCTCCTTGGATTTGTATGGGAATCCCAAGCTAAATTTCAATAGTAACTTATAACCAAAAAGCAGCATCAATTCCCACATGCACAATGCTGAATGTTCCAGAATTCTCAGATTCAAATATGTAAGACTACATTTTGACATCAACAAACCATGGGATAAAACTGAAATTATAGCCCTAGCCATGAGAATAACTACACTAACACATTAAATGCTCTTACAGTGTTCCTCCTCAGTATTACAGCATTTACAGTTCTTAGTAAGAAAGATGTCAACAGCACTGTCCAAGATGACATTAAATTCTTACAACTTTTCCAGCACATTCACTTGCAATATGATACAAATGAAACCTCTATGTCCCATCTGACCATCATATCAACTGCTTTAAGAAAATTGATAAGCACTTTTACAGCATCATTACAAGCGACACTTGGGTGACATTCATCAGGCAGCTTAATTGGAGAAATTCTTTGCATTGACTCTTCTTACACACCCTTATTTAATTTCTATAGACTATAAAATGACCTTGTCTTCTTTGCTGCCCTGGACTAAAGCTTAGCTACAGTCATGGTTGTAATGTGATATAAATAGATCCAGGGGAAATTAAACAACTGGAGGCCAAGCCTCTGGGGGAATCCTAAGTATTGTAGGTAGTTGGCTGATTCTTCCGTAGAAGCTCCTTTTCCAGAGGTGAATGCCATGCAGGGTCACAAAATGAGCCTTTTGTCATTTAGACCTTGAAAAATTTGCCACTTGAAAATTTTGTCCAAATGAAGGAGGGCAGGGAAATACACTTGGCTTTATTTCTCCTCTCTGCAGCTGGGAAGAGGCACGACACAGAAGAGCTTTCAGGCAGAGGTTTTCTGGTTAAGACCAAAGTTTTTGGAGTGAATCACACAAATGAGTCTGACAGAATCTAATTATTTTTCCAAAAGTACTAAAGTGGGGCAGGGGAAAATGCCACTGGGTAATGTAAAACTGGAGTACCAGGAGCAGCAGCACAGGGTTATGATGCACCTCATGTTAAACAGCTTAGATGACCCCACCAGCAGAGAAGCTTTCCCAGGGAGAGAGCTTGGGGTGCCTCCAAGCATCTCAGGAGTCACCAACCAATTTATTAATTTAATTACTTATTTTAGGCAGATACACTCTATTTCATGGTCATCCAATTACTTGGCAGCTTCTCCTCAGTCCCTCTGTAGCCCCAATCGCTGGGGAACCAGCAGCGCTCCCGGGGGCTGCAGGTCCCAGCACAGGACACACCACAGGCTCTGCTGGGGAGGAGCCTTCTCCAGGGAAAGGCCAAAGTGTGCTCCCTACACTCAAGGCATCTTCCCCAAAGCCAACAGACCAGTTTTTCCATGCCCTACGGTGTCTGTGTGAAAACGGTTCCTTACTGAAGTATCATCACACAACAGACAAGAGAGCACCCACTCTGTGAGTGTGTGTGTGCGCGCGCGCGCATGTGCGCGCGCGTGCACATCTCTGATCTCTGCCTGCTGCCCTCAGGGCCTCGTGTGCATTCAGAGACACCATGTTTGCCTTGTCACCAAAGTGCCACATTCTGAAATCCGCCCTGTAACTGCCATCACTGATGTGGGACAGCTCCCAGACAGCAGCTATGGAAGAATGAAGCAGCAGAGTGAGTTCTTTCCCCCCTCCCTCCAAGCACAGAAGGCTTGGACGCCAATGGCACACACACGTTTCAATCCCTCACCACCAGGAGCATTCATTTGATTAATTGCTGGCATGATAAGAACTGAAAACCAAAGTTCAGAGAGGGAAACTTCCAGGCAGCTTGAAGAACAGTGTTCTTGCGGTAGAGCATCAGAATTGGTCAACTTTCTTGAGTCTGATAAACAAGAAGTTGAATTTGATTTTATCCTCCCAGATAAGCTTCAGATTTGTGAGTAATTGCCCTTCTTGTACAGGCTCCACCTTCCTACCAACCAGTCCTACAGTTGCAAATACAGTGAGCTCTGACAGGCACAGTCCCCTTAGCACAGCAGTGAGTACCAGCAGCATGGAGGCACAGATGCACATGCTTTAAACAGTCTTTAGAAAAAATAATTTGAACAAATTTAAACGGGGTTGATAAACTTCTCTGGACACTGTCTTCATTTTAACTTTCAGATTTTGCCAATCTCTCTCCTGTTGCACAGCAAGAAGGTTCCCCAACAAACTCTTCCACTAGCAAAACTCACTTCACCTTCTGAGCAAACATATTCTGAATCATTACAGAAACAGGACCTGTACCAGCAGACTCATCAAGTCTCATAATGAAAGACTTTCTGTTAGGAAAAATTTCTAGACCAAGAGGAAGCAAAGGAAGAATTAAAAATAGAGGAAAAATGCATGGTATGCACCCAAGGGTCTGCTCCTGTGGCAAATTCAAGCAATAATGGAATTTTACACTGGACTAGGAAATGGCCTGCTATTGAAAAATAAATGCCAAGACCCTTAACACAAACAAATGTCTACATGAAACTGTGGCTATTTATTTTGAAAATGGCAGCCCTGACTCTAATCAGATCATTGAATTCTATTTACATGGTGACTATCATGCTAAATAATCCACTTTAAAAATACACAGAAGCAACTGGGTAGACCTACACTGGAGTAAGAGAGGTCAGTTCTCAGAAAATGAGGGAAGAACTAACAGGAGACTAAGACATGCAGCACAATATTCACATTGCTACATTTCATGTTCAATCATTGTAACAGATTTCACACCAGCATTGCTGATTCTGCTTTACCTCTCATAATTATCCTTCCATCAAAAGTCTTTTAGACGTTTGCAATCATTTACAGTAGTTGTATCAATGCTATCAACAATCAAGGCAATCAACAGTGCTTATAATGACAATGCTAAAGTTCCCTTTGACTAGGGAATATTATGAATTCTCATTTTTTGATGCACTTCAATTGCCATAAAGTTAACTGTCTTAATTAAATGCACAGATTTTACACAACTGGCATCTGCACCAATGTCTGCAGAAAGTTCCATGGACAGATGTATTGACATGCTCCAAATGTCACTAGAGTCTACCTGCAGTTAATTAATCATGCACGAGACAGGGGATGGCAGATCAGCCTTAGGTCATGACAAACTATGACATAAAGAGAGAGTGTTTGGAAGCCACATAAATTCAGTGGCAACAGATGATGCATGAGAAACAGTTCCATCTTTGCCCCTGGAAAGCACCTAGGACTACTAGCATATTCTTCCAAATTAGGAATAACCTTTCCTTTTGACCATGCTATCCAACATATATGGAACCAAAAATCTTAAAACACACCTTTCCCCTTCAAGTTTCACCCTTGCAGTATTCTGCTAATTCCTGTAGCTCATAATGAAGACATTTATTTTAAAGAGGCTGTCAATAAATCAGTAGTTTAGTGTCCTCAGGAGAGGCAAATGAGTGACACAACATTAGTCCTCAAACCCTCTGTCCAGTTCATGAAAAGTCAGTTTACCCCAGTCACAAAACCTTGATTTATTTTATCTCAAATTCTACCAGGTAGGATCACTTCCTAATAACTAATATTTTAATTTTTACATGCATAAATAAATGTGCTAGTCCAAATTATTTAATTATTCACAAGAAATAAAAAGAAGAGCAAATAAGTCCCTTCTGAATGTGTGGATATTGTGGATATTGCTGCAGTCTTTGTGGGTTTATACGTTGCATACAATTCTACCTGTTACATTCTCCACATGTGCAGCTGCCAGAGGCAGAAGGTGGTTGGTTGTGTACAGTTTTCTGAGAAGTAATTTGGCATGCACAAGTATTTCAAATAGGCAGCCTGGCAATGGGCAAACACAGCAGTGAGACAGGCACTATCACTGTGAGAAGTCTGTGTGAACTTTCCAGGCTCCAGCATATGTAATCACCCTAGCAGGGGAAAACCATGACCTAATCAAATTTCCTGTGCTGAGTCTTTGGTGGCTGTAGCCATAGGCACCTTTTATTGTAAATGCTACAAAGCAAACTAAAATAAGAAACCAGGAAAGAAACTTACATAGGAAAACTTCCTATAGTTGATACACACTTCAAATAACTCAATACATCCCATTACAAAAAAAAAAAAATTACTTCTACTGAAGTTATTTGAGAAAAATACTCTTCAGTGGACCTAACCTACAGCAGCACGAATTATGTAGATGCAAAGAATATAAATTATGGCAACCAGATTATATGGCATGTATCATGTTCTGGTTAACTCCAGCACATGAATTCTTTCTTCCTGCAGTTCAGTTAACTGTAATTTCCCAAACTCCCTTTTCTTTCATTTTCTCCTGTCTACATGCTTACTGGAAAGAAAAAAACAATAAAAACACACAGATAATATACATTTGAACGTAATTCTGAAGAATACTATTTTAATCTGAGGAGAATTACTGTACTGAGAAAATCTGTACGACATAGATCACACTGTTAAATAAATTTGTGCGTGCCTGAAATTACTGCTCTGTAATTCCATAATGAGAAGATGAAAAAAATACTCATTTCTGTCCTAGGGCACACAGACATCACATCCTTTCAATCCAGTGCTCTTTTGTCTCGCAGCTCTGTTAAACAGCCACTGCCAGATGCTCTGGATAGAAATGGTCACAGATGGTCAGTTGTCCAGTTAACAGACCACGATGCTCTCCTCAAATCTTCCCTAAAATAGTATCTCAACTGTATTCAGCAGATGAGAATATCAGCATGGTCAAGAGGCCATTTGACCTAGTTAAGGCTGCAGGTCAATTTTGACAATTTAGTCAAGATAAATTCTCCACAATACCCCTAAGTAAACTACCTCAACAGTCAAGTGATCAGTGGAAAGACTCCAGTGGGACTCAGCAAGTTCTGTGCCCTAATCTTTGTGCTCAGCCCTGCAAATATGGACCAGTACTCCTTAAAAATATTCACAGAATAATAACATGCACAAGGGCTACCTGCTACTGTGGTGAAAATGCAGTGCTTGTTGTGCAGTATGGCTGTGACAAAGGCTACAAATAACAGAGAAATAAGCTAAAAATACCAGACAAAAATCTTTGTAGTTACCTTTCACTGTTCGTAGATCAGACATAACTACAAAAAAAGCTGAAAACCACTGCATATCAAACTGAATATTTAAAAACATGTCATTTACTAGCAGTATTTACTAACTATAAGTTCTGTGTCTTTTGATAAACAGCTGGGTATTCTTCTTCCAACTTACACAAGATTGACAGGATCTGGTTATCTCAGTGTTGTGCAACGCACATTTTGCCAGAGGATTGTTCCCTCACCAGCCAAACTCCCTCCAGCTTGCAAAGCTTATTGCTGGGAGAATATATGGCCAAACCTAACGCTGTTGCCCTACAGGTCGAGTGATTTAAGCTCTCCAAGATATTGCTGTCTGCCAAAACAGATGAGGAATATTTTATAAACTCACCTAAACCACTGACAGTATACTCAAGATCACTGGCATCCAACAGAATGGGTCCATTCTCCTGCTGCCCCTCCTCCTTGTAGTACAGCTTGTAGCCCTGGATGGCTGCGGGGTCCTCACTGTCCTGCTGCCACTGCACTGAAATGGTGGTGCAGTTCATGGGCTCCAGGTGCAGCTCAGGGGACTTTGGGGCTGGGTTTAGAGAAATACAGACAATAGTCTTATATTCTAGAAATAACTATTTTTCATTCAAAAATCTGGGTGCCTATAAGTCCAAAGTGCATTCAAGACTTTAATTCTAACTCATCTGTGTATTCACCTAATTATTTCTTTCTTATTATGTCTGACTCCCCAAAACTTAACCTAACAAATTAATTTAGGATAATACAGAATAAAAACAGTTTTTAATTCTGCATTTTAATAAATAAGTAACTGTATAAGGTCGTTATTCTCAAAGATGAATAAAAACACTCCAAAGATAGTCATAAAATTACCTCCTGTTTTAAAGTGAGAAGGAGCAAATGTGATTAACAATAACATTACACTTCATCACATGTTTGTAATTGGCTACAGCAGTCAAAACTCAGTTAAATCCCAAGTGGATAAATGTGGACTGCAGCTGAAAAACGAAGTTACAAATTCAAACCTACATATTTTTCAAGCTAGTCATGAAAAGCTGAATGTTCTTGTGCATGACATTACTAAATAATAATGTCATCCAAAGTTCAATTTTAATGACTCAAATTAGATGTCAAAAATCAAGTCAATTTGCATAGTCAAAACATTCATGCATTTTGTTTATAATACAGACTTACATGAATCAACTCTGATCCTTTAGGCACCTGTACATACTGCTAATAATGTGTAATGTCCAACTGCAGAAATGCACTTTACACTGAACAAAACGGTGCAGTAAACTTTAGTTCATGTTTGTGAGCCGATCAAACTTTTGAGCTTGCAGACTCATTTTCTTCTGTTCTATATAATTTGAATTAAAAACAAAGCAAAACAAAAACAACCAACCCCAAAGCCATCGCTGTTCAGTGCAAAGCATGTCAAGAATTACCTTTCACACTTGTAGCTTTGGGAGTTCGGTGTGAGGTCCACAGCGATGCCTCTCCCCAGCCAATCCTGGTTGCAGCAGTAATCCGAACCAGGTACACACTGTCAGGCTTCAGGCCCTCCAGCAGATACTCATCTGAAGTGCCTGGGAGCTCCAGCACTTGGATTTTGGTCTCTGTGCTGAGGCGGAAGGACAGACGGTACAGCACGACCTGCCCTCTCCTGTACTTGGTGGGAATTGGCAGCCAAGAGATGAGAATGTCTGTGGGGCTTCTGCTTGTCAAACTGATTTCAGGAGCTCTCAAGGGAACTGAAAAGGGAAAGACAAAGCTTTTGAGCTCAGGGAAAAGAGAGATGGAACATTCTCATCCGACACCGCAGCCATGATGAGGTGCCAGTAATACCAAGAGTAAATAAACCAACAAGTTTTGCAGATTCTTGTTTAAGGATAACTTGACACTTCTCATACTTCTCACCTATAGCCTAAGCAAGACTTTTTCTGTAAGGCCCTCAACATTTTCTTCTCTTATTGCTGCCAGGGGTAATCAAAGGCAATCAGCACCTCACTGCTCTGCAAACTGCCTGTCAGAGTTGGATGCAGCAGCTCAGACTGAGGAAGGACAACAACCTGCACTGTTGAACGCTCACTGCATGTTTTCACCCACCAACCACGTAATGAGGGTTGTAACTCCTGACAAACTGACAGGCAGACAACTGGAACTGGCAATGTTCCACACTACCAAAGCTTAACCCTGTCAGAATTTATTAATCAGTTCTAATGAACTACACTAAACAGTTTGTTGTTGCCATGATGTTCAGACTAATTCATTCACCGCACAGAAGTTAGTAGAGTCTTTTATGGTATCCTGATTCTACTAAAAAGCACACAGACATGAAAACAAAACAAACAAACTTTCTTTGCTTTGGCATAGTAAATTTTTATTTCAATTTTTCCTATAAAATTTGCAAAAGATGCAGTGGCTGTGCAGTTTGATCCACATTTCAGATGCCCAAGACAGAGTCACTGTCAAATTCTCAACATCATGGGAGTTTTTAAAGACCTAAAATAGTTACTAACATGACTTAATGAAATATCTTTCAAGGTAGAAAAAGACTCCATGTAATATACACTGTTGCCCTGTCAGAATGTTATTTTATTCTCATTCCTTTCATGAACTTGCTGCCTTGCACTGTGTGTATCCTGAAGTCTCAGTGGTAGCAATGGAAATTTGAGATCCTCAAGAACTGTTAGCACTGGATTGCAGATTTCTATCCAGTGCAAATAAAATTGTTCACCGAAATAATCTGTCTTACCATCTTCAAGGGTGTGCTGAGTCACATGATCTGACATCTGACTGGCTCCCAGAGGCATGTAAGCTACAATATAGAAGGTGTAGTTGCTGGCTGGTTCCAAGTCATCAATAATGTAATGGGTTGTATCATTTCCAATGACCACTTGGTACTCTTCATTATTTAAACCTGGTATAAAACAAGGGTTAGAGAAACAAAAATTCCTGAAAATCCTGGAACACCACAACATTATCTTGGCTTTAAGATCTTACAAAGCTAATTTCACGTTCTTCCCCAGCCTACCTCTGCCATTTCAACCCTACTAAGCAAATGCTCTTTCATGGACAGGAGTAACTGTGTCCTGCTGTGGTTTGGGTTATGCTGGTTCAGGCTTTTCCTGAATAAGGGATGCTGAATGCAACTCGAAACCCTATTTGGAATTAGTCACAACAAACTGTGCCCCATGTACAGTAACACAACAGACAGGCTCTAATAGCCTTATCATTCATACCCAGCTTCTAAATCTATTTGTTTAGAGTTACAAAACCTGTTTACAAAGCCTTTCTGTAGCAGACTGCAGGAATGTGAGGACTCCACTCCATCAAAAACAAAACAAACAATCCCCTCCCTAAAAGAAACAAACAGAAAGGATTTATTCAGCAAAAGGATCTCACTTTAGTCCTGCGATTTTTATATACCTTTGACTGACACGGTTTTTTCCTTTAATTTGGAGAAAGGCCAATAAGAACAAACCAGAATGAGCTTCAAAAATGTTTGGCTCCTTAGCAAGTTGTTAAAAAAGAAAAAAATAAGAAAAAGAAAAAAATGGTCAGCAATTCACACTAAAATATGCACAGCAATGCAGGCAGCAGTCCTTGTAGTTGTTGGGCTTTGTTCCTATACAGGAGGGCTGTAGAGTGGCCCGAGTGTGGTGAAAGCTGCTGTGTTAAGGAACAATTCACACCAAGTGCATGTCAACTTAATCAAAACTCTGTAAGAGCCAGCTCCTCCTCTTCACAACTGAATTTATAAACAAAACCAAAGGCAAATTCCACCATTAAGTTTTCCCACATTTATGAATTAACTTGATAGCATTTTAATTAGACAAGATTACGAGCATCTCACAACAGACTAGTTAATGGCTTGTTAATTAGGAATTGCAAGGCACGATTTCTGACCTGCTAAACAAGATCCTTGAGCTCAAATTAAAAGGACTTGTTCTCTCATTGAATGGATTGCTAGGCCTCATGCAGAGGCCCTAATGAAACAGCCATAATAGAGAACAAGGCTTGCCTTCCACCACAATCAGTGTTCCCTTTGTGCCTTCTCCAAATCACTAACAAGGAATTAACACACTCCAACATGCAGGCTCATCAGACCCTTATTCTTCTTGCTACTATGACCCCAATTTGAATGTAAAATATTCTGCTAAAAGAAACAAAAAACAAAAACACAAAACCCACACCTGTTAGTTTCTTCCACTAACGTGATTAAAACACTAACTTTTTTTTTTTTTTGTAATAGGGAAAAGGACCTGAACTTGTTTTTACAGTGGAACATCAGAATACTCGAGCTGGGCAATTTAACGATGAGAGATGTTACCTTTTGCATTCAAAGCACCCACCACATTGTGAAGTGTACAGAAAAAAACATAAAACTGCATGTAATTCATGCATTATCTCTTTTTGCTGTTTAAAGTTTATGGAATCACAAGCATCAGTACAACTTGGGAGACTTGGCAGGCACTGCTTTCCTTTGGCAATACTGTGTTCCTTACTCACACTTTCAAAGGAGGTTCCTAACTAAAACAAGACAGCAATACATGAACAGAAACCTCTAAGGTAAAAACGTAGACACAGGAAGGTTTAAGTGAGATAAAATCTAGTTATGTCAGATATATCTGAGTTCATTTTTAACCTTCATCAGGGTCAGAAACAGCGTGAGGGTGGAATAGGGAAAGAAGTAGAAAGGAATAATGAAAGCAATACACTCATACAAATATTTACATTAAGACATAATTTTCAGAATTCTTAAAGAGTAAATAAGATGTTGACAATGCCAACAGTCTATGTTAGCATCTCTACAAGCTGGTATGGTGTGAATGTCATCAAAAATTCAATTTACAATTCTTTAAATGCAGTTGCTTCTAAATTTACATTAGAGAGATGGCTGATGTGATACTTGCTCAAAAAGGCATTTTCTAGGCTTTTAATGATGCCTCTGATAAATGGGCAACATCCTCAAGAAAGGTTTACAGCCTATCACTAAGAAACCTATTATTTTTATAGAAATGCAGTCCATGAGCCTTTGAAGCTCAACATTTTATTCTACAAAACGAGACAAAACTGGTTTTCATGTTCTGATGCAAATTTCTGGTACTACACAATCATGTTACCAAATTAAAAATGCATGCAGATCACCTACATTTTGAAGTCCACCACTGTAATTGCACTTCTTAACACAGCCCTCTCCACTCTCCCCATGTGGATTTCTTGACTAATGTGAAAGGATGCATAACAGTATTATATTAAATAACGTATCACAAGACAGTAAGGAAAGATTAAAAAAAACCAGGTAGTTGGGAAAGCAAGTTCAAATAAATCAGAGGTTTCTGTTTGGTTGATTGCTTTTGTACTAATTGACAGGAAGATCAACATGAGCCAACAGTGTGCCCAGGTGGCCAAGAAGGCCAATGGCATCCTGGCCTGGATCAAAAATAGCGTGGCCAGCAGGACCAGGGCAGTGAGCCTTCCCCTGTACTCTGCGCTGGGGAGGCCACACCTTGAGTGTTGTGTTCAGTTCTGGGCCCCTCAGTTGAGGCAAGAGATTGAGGGGCTGGAGCGGGTCCAGAGAAGAGCAACAAGGCTGGTGAAGGGACTGGAGCACAAGTCCTATGGGGAGAGGCTGAGGGAGCTGGGGTTGTTTAGCCCGGAGAAGAGGAGGCTGAGAGGTGACCTCAGCACTGTCTGGAACTCCCTGAAGGGAAGTTCTGGCCAGGTGGGGGTTGGTCTCTTCTCCCAGGCACTCAGCAATAGGACAAGGGGGCACGGGGGGCTCAAGCTCCGCCAGGGGAAATTTAAGTTGGATATCAGAAAAAAATTCTTCACAGAGAGAGTCATCAGGCATTGGAATGGGCTGCCCAGAGAGGGGGTGGATTCCCCATCCCTGAAGATTTTTAAACGCAGATTGGATGTGGCACTGAGTGCCATGATCTAGTTAATGGACTGGAGTTGGACCAAGGGTTGGACTTGATGATCTCGGAGGTCTTTTCCAACCCAATCGATTCTGTGATTCTATGAAGTTTGTTTTGCTTTTTAAAACAAGACAAGCTACAATCTCATTTCACAAAACACAATCTGTGGATAAACAAGCAAGTAAAGCAAGGACTGCAAAATGATTTGGCAGAAAACATTCCAGAAGATACCTCCTTTCACTACAGTGCAAGAGCACTTCCTGTACAAATACACACTTCCCTAAGGACAGTTTTCTAGTTTTCCTTGAAGTTACCTGGTCTCTGCTCTCTACAATTACCCAGATAACTTATCTAGTGTGACTTTATTCATATTAGCTTTAAGAGGAGATTGTGAGCACAATACCTCAGTGACTGAAAGAGTAGGGGGTAATTTCCCTCACCTCTTGTCCTCATTATCTTTTAAAACTCTTTCCTTCCCTCCTTCCTTCCTTCAGACAAAATTCTCTTGTGTCCTGAAATATCCCACTTGCAAAAGCAAAGGCAGCTATTCCTGCATCAGTATTAGAGTAATTAAGCTGTCCTTCCTGTCCTCAGCTTAGCAGATGGCAGGCTGGTATTCCACACAGAGCTGAGCATCTGCAGTCCTGTCCCTCAATAAACCACATACTGAATAGAAATGGAAACAGAAATCACTCCTACAAAACAGAGCTGCAGTGCAGCTTGCTTTAAGCCACACACCCAACAATTTTTCAAGTCATTTAGCAAACACTTCTGCTTTTGAAAAATGGCTGTTTCCTACCACCTTAGATTATCTTAAAGCAATTACATGATACTAAAGGATTTTAAAGTGTCTAGTTACTCATTTTTATTCCAACTATTCATTCCTTTTTATACAGGAATTTGTATATCATTTCGGAGACTGGGATAAACCATTCATGGCTATCCAGCATATTTTAGTGTTTGAGTATACTCTTCTCTTGCAAGAGACCAGGGGGTGAAAGGAGAATGGATTTCACCATTCACCCAAATTCATTGTACAAGAAGGTAGTTGAGACAATAAAGTATTGATTATCCTACTCCAAAATATATGAAAGCCAGTAAAGTCACAAAAGTTTGTGGATCTAGGTAAAAGAGCAGTCTGTGGTGAAAAGTTCAACTCTGTAAGCCTCCAAGACTTTGTTGCATGCTCTGTTCTTCCCTGCCAAGCACACACAGAAGAGAGTAGGCAGAAGCTCCAGCCGAGGACAGGGGGAAATGCAAACAGCAGTATGGAGGCCCCAGGTTTTAGTGTCCATTCCTAACTTCAGAATCTGCTCACTGGAACCATCAGACCAGGGTGAGCTGGAAGAACACTCAGATGAGATGATGTGTCAAAAGCATTTTTCCCCAAGCAAGTCTGTTCATTACAACACGCCTTTATATGCTGCTATGCTCTGATGCAGCCCTGCTGATGAACCACTCAAATCTGACAATCTTTGCCAGGACATTCAAGTTCTTCTCACCTATAAATTGTTAGATAGTATTTAAATCCAACTGCTTACCTTCTGCTTTCATGTAATGCACAGAGTAGGCAATCACTTTGTCGGAATTGTACAGCGGCCTCTCCCACGCCAGCAGGATCGCTGAGCTGGACATCGTTTCAGCATGGACATTGTAAGGGGCACTGGGCCTGTCTTCTGACATAACTACAGTCAGTCTGGCCCTGGAGAGGATGGAGCCCTGGCTATTTTCAGCCATGCACTGATAAATGGCATCATCTTCAGGAATGATCTGGTTAATCACCAATTTACTGCACCGAAAGGAAGAGAAAGGTGGGGAAAAAAAATCACACATCTTGGATAAACTTAGCTCTGTGTAATGCAACAATAGTTATGCTTGTCTCTGCTTCCTAAGTTCAGTTCCACAACCTCTTCTGTGAGAATGCACAGCTGCGACATTTAGCTTGAAGGGTCCTTCAAAACCTGCCATGTTTGTGTTAATGCCTGCAAAGACAGGCACAGCAAAAACAAACCTGAACAGCTACTCCCTCCCTGCAAAAAGCAGAACCTTAGGCATGTAATATCTTAACCAACTCTGTAATAAAAGCGGCTCACTCTGAAGAAGCAGTAGTAGTATTCTGCTACACTCTGTATATCTAAATTAACTGTAGTGAAACTTCATTTCTGTCCTGCCCACCCACCCTGACAGTAAGACAACCATCCCATAAGCTTTGCTGATTTTAGGTATTGACTAATCTGCATTCCTTCTGCCAAGGAAATGCCCATGACTACATTTAACATCTGATTTCATGTTTACTTGAGTTATATCTTGATTTGCTATATTTAATTACTGCAATTTCATCTTTTGGCAGCACATCACGAGCACAGCTCTCATACAGCAATTGCAGTCTTACCTGTTGTACATTTTTATTCTACCATTGGAGTGTATTCTCCTTCCATTTTTTAACCATGAGATTTTGGGGGCAGGATTTCCTTCGGCCTGACAAGCAAAACGAGCAGTACCAGCTCGAGGTCTTGTTAAGCTTTCTGGCCATTCCACAAATGAAGGTGGAGCTACAGAAAAAATAATTTAAAAAAAAAATCAAGTCCCAAAAATGCAAGGACAGTCATAATAGCAATTAGTTTTCCACACACAGATCTCTCTCCCCAGGCCTCTCAAATACACACAGACCCATGCAAAAACCATCTTTTGTAAACAAAGCACATTTGTTTAAGGTTACATACCATCTGCACAGATAGCAACATTTCTACACATTTTTGTTCATGCATTTATCAATACAAACACACCAAACTCCAGACTATGACATACTGTTCTGGGAGTATAGATACATGTTACATATTTCTGCTTGGCTACAGGATCCTTTTCTGTGTTGAAAGCCTGTCTTCCCAAAGCAAACATCACACCTGGGCATCTCCAAGTGCTAGTTCACAACTCACATGTTGAGTATCTAACACTTCTCATCTAAGTCAACAGATAGAAGAAGGCAACCAGTTCTGTGATCTATTTAATCTCTACAGTCACCCTACAGTCCTCAGTGCAGATGTTGGAGAGCTCAGAAAGACAGACACAAGACGTTAAAACACACTGAAAATCGAGGCAGGCTTACCCAGCACCGTGAGCGTTGCCATTGCCACAGTGAAGTTGCGCGTGCCAGGAATGGTGGCCCGGCAGGCGTACACGCCCGCGTGCTGCACCTTCACATCTGAGATCATCAGGTTCCCGTTGCCAAGGACACGAGTATTGAACACATCAATGGACTTATGGTCTGTTGGGGAGAGGAGCAGGAGCAGGTCACAGGGCTGCTCAATGTACCTAAAGAATGTCACTGAATGGGGTAGTCCAGGCAGTAATGACATAGATTAGAGTTTAAAAGTCAAAAGATGCAATGGAATCACAGAGGAACTTTCAGAGGCTTCCATTTTGCATTTACTTTGCTGTTCACTCTAGTCATTGATCATTCAGCTGGTCAGACCTCACCACTTCATAAGTGGTTTATATCTGAAATTCACCATCACAAAAACTAATGCCATTTTCTCAGTCAGCCTCCCCAGTTGCCTTGCACTATAATTCGGTTCATCACCACCAACATCCACATCATCTTTACAAGCACTGATCATCTGTCTCTGAATTATGCTGTGGGTAAAAATCAGTATATTTGATTACAATGTATTTTCTTCTATTTTCACAGCAAATAGCAAAATGCTATAAACTTTTTTCTTACTCGTTTGTCTGTAAGAGCCACTGAATCAAACAGGAAGGATATGTTTACTTCTCACACTTTTAGAAATAAAAATGTAGGAAAACTTTTCATTATTTGTTTCTACACATACAGTCCTGACTGTACATTTAGGTACATGTCAGAATAAAAACACAGGTAGTATTCATGAGAAAAATGTGATGCACTGCTGAATGTTATTGTTCTTACTGCATTCCCTCTTCTTCACTTCCAGGTTTGTTTATACCTAGTCCTAGTCCAAATGGCCCATTAATCCAAGGTTCAAATCACATTCACATAGTGCTTCTAAAGAGAAGAATGGGAGAAACATTTACAGGACTGTTCCACAGGATGCAACCACCCCAACTTGCCCTAACATACCACGGATTCTGCTCCAGTCACAGACCCCTGGAGGTCACCACCCTCCCTGTCCCTGAGGCCATGCTGGCTAGGACAGTGAGGGACTGGCTGCAGAAACAGCAAGCCCAAAACCTGAGAAAATCTCAGGGCTTCTTAAAAGCAGTATGGAAACACGGGACTCCAAGTGTTTCACTTATCCTACCCTAAGCTACTAAGGGGTTACCTAGCACATGAAACCTCAGAATAGCACCCTAATTGCACAAATCCTTTCTTTCCAGTTTCGTTTCCTCTGCACAGGCTGAAGGTCACATGCTGTAATTTTAAGACCTACCTAATCGGCTCCATGAGATGATTGGCTTTGGATTCCCCGTGGCTACACACTCCAGTATGACAGTTTGATGAAGAGATGCTGTAATGTTTTGAGGACCAGCTATTATGGATGGCTTGTGAAAAGGCTTCAAGTCTGAGGCTTTGCAGAGGGAAAAACATTTAAAAAAAAGTAAGCACAATTAAACAAAAATTCAATTAAACATGAAATAAGACATACATTTTCTTAAGGATGCTGAAAGTTAAATTTAAACTAAAGCCAGTAATCTTGGAAACTTACACTGGACAGTATTTTAGCCACAAGATAGAAGCAGGAAAAACTACTCTTTGGACAAGTGGTTCAGAGAACAGTTACAGCCCTTTAACGCAGCCACGTGTTTTTGCTACAAAGTCAAAAAGAACATGATGCCACAGAAAACCCCTCCCGTGGCGAGTACCTGGGAGAACACTCAGCACCGCCTCGGCACTTTTACGTCTATTGGCTGTTGTTGTGGCAACACATCGGTAATTCCCAGCATCCCTCTGCTCAACACCATAGATCTGAAGAACTCCTGTAGGCAGAGCCGTTATCCTGTCACAGAAACCAAAACCAGAAATGCAGATCAACGCCCAGCCAGTGAACACCATTATGGAATTAACTACTTGATTTACAAACAGCCATTGCTACTGACCTGGGAACAGCAGGCTGGAGACTCAAAAGCATTCCTGATAAATGACTCACCTCCCTGCATTTCTGAATTCAGACAAAATCTCCCCAGGACCATGCTCAGAGCAGAGGAATTTACTTCCAGCAAGAAGATCTTTCTTACCCTCAGAAGCAACCATCCCAACCTTCTTCAGCCAGCTACGACATCTCTACTATTCAGGTTGGCTGATTTCTTACAGCAGGTTCTGACATATAGCCATAACTAGTATATAGTTCCCAGAAACCCACCTATGGTTTCAGGTTTTAGCTTCTCTTTTTACCTTCCTTTGCATGGTAGGTATCTGAGACATGTTCAGTCAAAACGGATGGGAGTTGCTCCAACGAATACAAACTGGACAGGGAGAGCATCTAGCAGGGAGCAGGCTGTATGCCTCGAGTGAAACAGCTCGAGAGAGGGTCCCCAGCATAGAATTTCCCTAGCATCAACTATATTAACTCCATTTTCTGCACATATAATTCTTTATTGACCCTCTAAAGAAAAATAGGTTGAGCATCAATTCTTCCGTGAAAGCAATCCTGCTGGTTCAGACCGGCCCCACAAGTTTACCTATTCTGTTCCCCACCACAATTCCCATTCCTGAGGATGCAAATTTCACACAGAATTCACCAACAAGAATTCAACAGTCAATAACTGCTGTGTAAACAACAGCAGGTGACTCTGGTCTGCACTATTTAAAATTAATTAGCAACATAATTATTACTAGCTATTTTAATAGTTGACACACTATATACATGGAGCCCTTCTTATGGAAGGGCACTGCAAGTATTTAGATTTTCTTCTCACGGCTGGATCAAAATGATAGCAAAAATAAATGACATTCTAAAACGTGTGACTCTCCATACCTGTCCATGACTAAAGGTAAAGTTGTTCGATTCACTTCCCATGTCACAGTGGCAGGAGGGTTTGCTGTTATTTTACAGGCAAATCGAGCTACTCCACCTTCTTGGACCTCAGTTGAAAGTGGCTGGACTTCAAATGCAGAAATGGCTAAAAATAAGAGAACATCAAATTTAATGAACTACAGTGGGAAAAAATTCCTGGTTAAATCAAACTCAAGTTCACAGATCAATTTGTAAAAATAACGAGAAATACTCTGATAGTCCTTTTTTTACTCTCTGCAAAAAAATGACAAACCTAACTACCTTGTCAATTTTACTCAATAGCTATCACTGGTTGAAGGTTTCCCTTAAAATAACTTTGCTTTAACTTAATTCAGTAAAAAAATGTTTCAATGAAAATAAATATGACACACTGAAATAGAACTTAGCATACAAATTGACTGTCATGCAGCTGGAAATCATATCAATTATTAAACTAACAAAGTTCAAGTCAATTCAACCAGCTTGGGACTGGCCCTGCAATGCTTGAAAAAAAAAATTGACTGCAACTTAAAATTCCTGAAACAACATTTGGTTCTTGACAGTCATATTACAGTCCTTTAACAGCACTCACTTTAGGAAAAGCATCTGCAGATTTGTACAAGTTCATGTGTGGTAAGAAAAAGAAATCAAAACAAAAAAAAAAGATCTCAAATTAAGTTTCAGCATGTAAGAACATTTGTATGTCAACAGCCCAGCACTCACCAAGCAGATGCCTGATGAACAGAGCATCAATGTAATTCTGAGCATTTACAACTTAGGGAGTTCACAAAACTGAGCCAACTGAAGTGGTAGATCAATAAATACCCTCCAGCCAACACACAGCTAGGACAGTGATCAGTAGTTGGATGTCTTTGCTCAGAAAATAAAAACCAAAGGGAAAGGAATACAAACCCCTCTAATTGCTTATTCACTGCTACTTCCAACATAGCTAATGGCAAGAACAACTCTTCAGAAGCAATTCCTGGATAACTCAAAGCAAATAGTTTCATGCACATGTCTACACCCTGTAACTGCAGAGGGAACAATCTCTGTAAACTCAATGGTACTTATTTGCTTTTTTTTAAAAAAATCAGATTTCAAATAAATTTCCATTCCTGTATAAATTATACAGATAGATTATTTCAATACATAAACCAGCAGTAGTAAGTCAACCATTTCTCAATATTCAAGTTTTGTGTTTAAATAATTTCTCCAATTTTCATTCTGTTTAACATGTTCTCAATAATGCCCTTCTGCACAGAGTTCAGACAGTACCGAGGCACACCAGGCATGTGAATGATTGCTCCTCCCTGTCATTTTAATGCAACTGTACAGCATGGATAGATCAGTAGTGGAGTGTGAAAGAAATGCAAAGTCACCTGGTTGCTTTCCCCTCCACACACAGATAACTCCTAACCCAGGCCTAACTACACAACTTAGAGACTCCTATTACCACTATGCCTATTTCACTTCCCAGGTCTGAATAAATCCACTTTTTTGCACTGCACTCCTGTAGCTGCACCAGCACTGCAGGAATGAGTGTTCCAATCACAGCAGCAGAGTGAAAGTGTAGCAGCTCTGTGAACAGACCTCCCAAAGACTGTGATTAACAAGCCCACACAACCACCTTGTACAGCAAAACCACCTGAACGCAGCTGGAGCCACATGATGCCAACACCATGACCATTGGAAACTCAGTCTGGCATGTCAAGCACAGCCAGGACTATGCTCCTGGTACCCATTCTTATGACCAAACCTGTGCTTTTGGCAGCAGGTCTCCACAGCCCCAGACACCCTTGAGTCTTGTTCCCTATCCACCTTCACCACAGACAGGACTGGCCTCTCTCACCTGCAGAACTTAACCCAGTTCCCCATGTTCCACTGTTTGTTCTTCCGCTTTTGGGCAGTACCAGATTCAAGAGTAAACACACAAAACCCCCCAAAACTAAGCATAAAGATGTTGCAACAGAAGTCTTACATTTAAAGCCTGTTGGAGGAGACACAAAATCGCTTTTCTCCTTAAGCAGATGTTCTTTTGATTGCAAAGGAATTATCAGAAGTAAAAAAGAGACTTAATAGGTCTTCGCCTACCTACAAGAGCTCAGCTTCACAGAACAGACTCAGTACAAGTCAAATAACATGCACATACATGTGGGTTGTTCCCATAACTCTAAACCTTCTGGATTCATTTTGTGCTGAATTTGATGCAATCCAACTCTCCTGTCATCTTCCACGACAGGAGAGAGAGGGGGGGGGAAAGAAGAAGGAGGAACAAAAAGGCAACCAGGCTTGTCTCTCTCACTCCCTTCCCTCCTTCTGTTTTAACTGCTCCCTACACAGACAATATGTTCCCCCAGAGCCAGAACAGTATTTCTCAAGTGCTGTTATTAACAGATTTTCTAATAGAAAATACAGTGCTTTGCATTCTTCCTTTATTAAACTGAAAGTATGATGTAGAAAAGTAGACAAGTCTGCTCACATTTCAAAATAAAGTCTCTAGGAATGTAATAAAGGCATGGATTGTAAGAACAACCCAAATGAATGCAATGTGAGTTTCAGAGCCATCCTGTAGCACAGCTGCACCCACAGCCAGTGGCCAAAAAAAGGATCATTTAACAAGGCAGAAAGGTAATCATGCAGACTTACTGAAGCTCTTACACACCTTGAGAAGTTACATCTCCACTGGAACTAAAAACCACATCCAGAATTTTCTTATATCAGTACTACTATTTAAAGGGACAGAGTAAGACAACAGAAACACAATATTTGGCTTTCATTTTTGTATATAAAAAGAATCATTTATTTCCATGCATCTGGTACATTACAGCTGAAGATTAAAGACAGAAGTGATACTCAGGAATCACAAAGGAAACAACAGGCAATTAGTATTTCACGGAACACAAAGTGTCATCACGATCGGAAGCAAGAACAGGTTCAGCTACACTATTTAGAAAGCCCAGTGCAAGTTGCCAATTGAAGCTGGTATGTAAAGAACATTTTTCCACCTCAGCAGGATGATGTATTTCCTCTGAAAATTCACCTTTAGAGATAGCAAAAGTCAGAGCTATCTTCAGAAAAACTTATTAATGTCACTAAAAGCAGATTTAGAAACAAAAACACCCCACTTATCTCTCATCTAAATTTATACATTGTTTATCAGTTCAATACTTGCTCCTTCTGTATCTTGTTTCTTTATGCAAAACTCTGGTTTCTTCTTAATTCTGACTTTATTTGTTCCAGTAAAATACGTTTTTACAAGTGTTTAGCTGTCTCGTGAAACCTGACCTCTTTGTAACAGGCTTGTTTTCATGGCAAGTGCCGATTCCAGCTCAGAACCCCAAGAACAAGTCATTAAAGCAGTGCTGTTAAGAGGCCAGAGCTCTATAAAATGGATAAGAAACAAAGTCTCAAGAGACACACATTGTTCCCAAAAACAAACCTGCAAAACACAATAAATGTAAGTGCCTTTTTATTTGAGCGCCCCCCCCACCTTCTCCAGTCTATTTAATCATTTTGTTCCCAGATTTACAGCCAAAAGAAAATGATTAATTCTACTCTGAGAAGCTGATGCTCCCACTTTTTAACCTGCAACTTACCAAATGCTGCTTACAGAAGCAGAAAACTGTATTTGCTTCTATAAATCCCTGTAATTTATGTGATGGGAACATGTGTTTGTATAATTACTTTTGAGTATGAGTATCTTTACAGGACAGAACTGTGCAGTTCATGCCATCAATGTTATCCCTGCAGTGAGAAATCAGATTTCAGTTCTAGTGTGAGTTCTCTCATTTACCATTGAGGAAAATAACCCACATGATTCCCAAAACCCAAATGATTCCTCTCTGTGACACAGTGAGTATCAGAGAAACACTGCTGAGGTCTCCTGCACTGTATTGGGATTGAATACTACCCTGCATGCATACAAAAACTTGCATATACCTAAACAGGTTTACACAGATTTAATTATTAAGGTACAAAAAGGTACATCACAGCAGTTCCATCACAGCTGACACCGGCCCAAGACTGGACTAAACTGCCAAAGAAAGAAAAGATGGAAGATAAACTCCCTGAACTGCAACAGTAGCAGAGTTTTCAACTACCCAAAATACAGCAAATATTGAGAAACTGCCGCACATGACAGTGACCACTTAAGTGTTCCTCAAGAGGTAATGGCCACTCAGAGAGGAACTGCTCAGATGGGAAGAACACAAGTGCATAATGCCATTTGTAGAAGGTGCGTGTAAACGTTACTGAGAACGTGACAACAGCCCCAACCTTTCACGTGAAACCAAGAATCTTTCCACTTTTTTAAAGCTCTGAGGTAAAGAGGTTTCACTTACAAAGAATTAACTCTTTGTTAAAGAGAAGCTCTGGCTTTTTCCAAACAAATGGATTTCAGGGCAGCACATGACAACTTTTCTCTTCTTGATCCAGTTTTCATGACACACTCTTTCTCTCTCTGAAACACTGTTGAAAACTCCAACAAACATGCATGTGTATTACAATTTAGTACCAAACCACTTTGCACATACTTTCTTGCAGTTTTGTGCAATTTCTCAGTTCTTGCAGGAGTGAGTCTTAAAACAGATTATAACAGAAGTTCTGCTGTGTCTTTTGGCTATAGAGACACACATTTCCAATGATTTGTTACTCAAATGGCACACTGTGGTCTGGATCCAGATTGGGAATCACCTTTATACAAGTATATTCTGACAGATCCACACACTCATCAACACTGCAGACTATTCCCCTCATTTCTGAACAAGCATTTGGAGCTGCCATCAAGTGATCTAGTGGGGAAATCCTTCCTGAGCTTCCCAGGAGATGCTACTAAAACTGAAGTATTTCAGAGCTAAAATTCTGCTTAGTACATACAGTTCAGAGGCAAACGTCACACAAATAGAGCAATATGGATAAAGATTTTCAGTGAAAGGGGATTACTGTGAAAGGGCATTCTGTGCTACCACAAGAACAGTGTTTTTTTTACTATTCATCCTTAAAAATTTATTCAAGTACTGTTTGACCTAGAATTATTACTTTTAAGATACAAGGTATAAAGAGAGATTTCAGGAGAAACCAGAACCTGACCTGTAAGGAAAGATGAAAAGAGCTGGGACCTGACTGCTGTGGGAAAGGAACTGAAGGGAGATGTGATGGCCTTACAAATATACAGAGAGGGCATTAGAGAGAACTGGGAGTGATGATTCTCATCAATCAGTAAGAACAAAAAAAGCAGGAAGAGGTTTGAGCTCTAGCTCGGGAAGTTCAGGTGAGGTTGCTAAATGGAAATGTATTGGCATGGAGTAGGCAAACAAGGGAGGCATCTGCATCTCCAAAGACTTTATCCCACTCATTGTCTGCACAGACATTTTCCTCCTCTAATGGCTGTTATTTAAGGCAAACAACTGAGCCTGAGATGGAGCTGAGTCCCATCTGTAAGAGGAAGTGATATCATCCACAACACATTTGGCCCTTTCAAGCACAAAGGAAAAGTGTCAGTTCATGAGGACTGTTATAAACGACTGTAATTCAAACAACATACTGGTAATGGCACTCCTGTAAGTTACCAGAGATTTAACTCTTCTGATAAAGTGGAAATGTAGCTTTTTTGCTAAAGTCAGCTTATATTTTTAATTTCTCCCAGAATGGTTGGGAAAATAAGCTTAACTAAAATACGGGTTTTTTGTAACTCTGCATTCTAAAGAGACATTCTGAAATTGCACATTTTTTGTGCTACTATTGTTTAAAACTTTGGTTTCATATACTTAGTTTTAATAAGAACCATAGATAAATACAATGCTGAAAGCCTGATACTTAAATTCAAATGGAAGAAAATGAGTTGCCTTATATTTTTCCAAACAAAAAAACAAAAGCATCACAAAATAAATAAATCAATCCACAGATAGATCATACAGGCTGCTGACTTCAGTGCCAAGATGCTCAGGACTCTATGAAAATTCTGGAGAAGATTGTATCAGGAGCTCAGCTTATTACACCAGAATTTTCAAACTGTGTTTCTTTCCCTGTATTAACTCCTAGCAGTAAATGCTGTCACATATTGATATGTTAATGAGCTGTGCTAGCCCAAGAAAAGCAACTGACAGCAATAAAACAACTAAACAACCATCCTCTCCTTCCCCCCAAAATCTAATACCAGGGAGGGGACTATGGTGTTCATAAAATCATCCCATGCTTTCCTTTCTCTCAGATGTAAATTGAGGGTCTCAAGATGTTTGTCCTTCTCACTTGCACACTGAGAAACACCTGTAGTACAAAAGGGAGGAGAATAATGACCAGTCCAGTTCCAACTCCTCAAGCTGCACAGCCGGGAGCACTTGCAGGACAGAACAGAATATTGCACATTATCCTTGCCTAACACACAAGGGAGTCTTGATATTGGGCTGAATCCCCAACCCCTGCACCCACTGATTTTACTGTCCTTGAAACAACCGGGGCCCAACCACACTTTCCATCCCAGAAAGACCTATAACTCAACTGGCTTTCTTTCCATTTCCAGCAAGCTTTTCCAGACTATTTCAATTCCCAAGGTATCACACATTTTAAAGGATTATTGAACCAGTCCCCCACAATTTTAAAATCCAAACACGTGTGTGTGTGTATCTGGTATAACAGCCACAGTCAGGGAAACCACAGCCTTTAAGCCCTCCCACTTCACCTCACTGACAGCTTGGGAAAAGCTTTGCTAGAATGGCACCTTGCACCCTCTAATCCCAAATTCAGCTAAATCCTTTTAATACTCAACAAGGAGATTGCTGCTAATAATCCCCGGATTTTAATGAGGTACTATCACTAAACTGTTAGACATGACTTTAAAATCGCTTGAATTGCCTGGAAACGTGGTCATCCCTGGCAAGGGGCATTCACTTTACCTTTCTGTTGTGTTTCCCAGCTTCATATTTTAGCTTTAATTCCTGCTTTTCCTTTGCTCTATCAAGCTGGTTTCTAAGAACTCACTCAGAGAGGGAAGACAGGATACTGCCCTAAGATCACATGACAAACACTAGTTGGCCATTGGTATGGCATGCAATTTCCTAAGATGAAAAAGAAAACCATTTTCCTGAAAACCTTGAGATTCCACACGAAAAGGTGGGGGGAATGACACCTAATTCAGATATTGTGTAACAGAAGAGAAATAACTTAAGGAAGAGGGAAATCAAAACAAGAGAGAGATGGAAGGGAACAGTAGTTACATAAAGAAAAGGACCCCTCAACCCACAGCATCCTGTCAGTTTAAAAGCCCTTACCTCCAGCTGTAGAGTTTTTAACTACAAACATTGCTACACAGCAGGGCTTGGTTGCCACCTGAATTAGTTTTTTACCCTAATTTTTGCACTATACAGACATATTTCAGAGCTTTTCAGATTCATTGCTGATACTTTTCTCCAGAAATGTCTGAATATGAAGGTCAATATCAAGCACAGAATTTTCACAAGACAAAAAGCCTGTGTAGTTAGAGAACTCCTGTGGTGGCAGGATGAAAATTGTACAGAAAAGTCTAAGTGCACATTTCGCCCTTGAACTATACTGCCAGTGCTTCAGAAAAATCAGGAAGTTTTCCTCAAAAATACTTTTGAGAAATGCTTCTATAGTCACTCTAGTGGCAATGAAACGTCCATAAAAGAAACATTTATGCCTTGACTTACTAAAAACAAAACTGAGGAAGAATATTCTTCCCTTTAGCAAAAAAGCAAAAGGTTTAAGTTTAAATTTATCAGAATTTTTGCCATAAAAAATTCTAGTTCAAGACAAAAATGTAAACCTGGCTATGTTAACAAGTCATGTTTCCTTTAGTCTACACTGAAAAAAAAAGTAGTCACAGAAATACAAATAATTATCCCTTTTTTAATAAACTCTCTCTACACTGTTCAGCGAGAGAGAACAGAAACCCAACAGCCTGCTATGAATACTGGAAATAACAACATTTAGCCTATCACCACACTAGTTGTGAAACAGATTACACTATATTTTCACAGATATTTCTAAAGTTAAACATGTTCCCAGGATAAACCTAATACACCCATTTTCTCTTCCGAACATGAAAATGAAAAGGTAAAAGAAATATTCCTCTGTGACTTTATCACTATGAAGAAATTCTTAGATTGTGATAGTATGAACAGCACAGCAGCAGTTTTGAAGATGATAGTTCAGAATTTCATTCAAAAAGGAGTCCAGACTCAGACTATTACCTTACAATTGAATAACAGGGAGGTTAAATGAGACTGAAACTGCCACATTGATTTGACACCATCAATAATTGATATGGGACCCCATTAATCTCTCTATCCCACAGATTTTTCTTAACCTTTTGCCATGTAGAATCTCCTTGAAGCATTTTAACATTCCAAAGAGGGTGGATCAGAATTACAGTTTATACAGAACAGAATCATATTTGGCAGCTTTGGGAACTCTGCAGAGTGGGAAACTGCAGAGCTGCATTTTTAGGAGCCACTACCTTTGCACTACAACTTGATTTCCTCTGGCTTTCCTACACCTTTTTTGTATCCTAAGCGAAAGGACAGACTTAATCAAAACATGCCAACATTTTGGGAGCTCCTGGCACAGCTTATTGGCACCCATGCACTTTATATTCCCAAATCCAGAGAGACTGAAAGCCAGACATCCAAGGCTGCTGACACATATTTTTTCATTTTTTCCCAACTTGTTGACCAGCAGGAGTGTTAGCTTTGATTTCCAGAGGCTTCGAGTCAAGGCCTTACCTTAGAGAGAAAGAGACCCTTTCTTGAGGCAACGCTGCGCCTCCTCAGGTCTCCAGGTGATGTGTGAATTATGCCAGAACTTGGGCATATATTGCTTAGTTGAGATCAGGAGGAGGAACGAAAGAAGAGAGTTGTTCTGGTTTGTTTTACTCATCTTAACCAAAAAAAAAATTCTTACATGAGTGCAAAGTCAACACTTCACTGAAAACACAAACCTAAACAATAATAATATTAAAAAAAATCAATTAACTGAAAAGGTCCAACCATTGCAAAAGGTTAACAAGATTAGAAACCCCATTTCTAGTCTGAGAGACAAGCACAGAGAATGAGCCAGGTCTGGCTATGAAATCTGACATTCCTTGTAGAGAAAACTGGTCCTTCACACCGCGTGCACCTCACGTTTCAGTTCACAGAACAGTTCTGGCAGTTGTAGCTGAGGAGCAAATCTTCCTGAGGCATTAGCCTGCAAAACCCTTTGAAAATCACATTCTGAGTTTTGGAGGCATCAGAAAACGCTCTGCACAGAGGGGTAATTACAGGAAGCTTTCACTGATAAATACCAAGAAGATCCCAGATGAGGTAATGAGTGAGGATTTGAGCCATCTGCCCTTTCTGCTGTTCTCAGTTCATTCCTCCTGCTCTGGACAAATCTCCTCCATGGCCTGAATGCTCAGCTGAAGGCTGAGCTCCTTTGCTGAGCTGACTGCACTTTACCTCCAACAAACTGCCAGTCAACTGCACCTGGGAAATGCTGCTCTGCCAAAACTTATGATCACCTTATTGCAGAAACCTGTTCTCCTGGCCCACCACATACTTAGTTCTGCTACTAAACTAAACAATGAGAACAAAATGCAATAAAGAAAGTCATGCAAAAAGGAGGAAACTGTGCTGTGTTCTAATTTTTCCTTCCCTCTCTCATATTCTTGTCAACTTGCTGGCAGATATCTAAGAAGTGCAATGTTTAGACAATGATTTCCAAACTAAGATACAGATCACCAGGAATTACTCTCCAGGGAGAAAATAATTCATTAGCCTCATATACAAAACCCATACTTACAAAGTGCAATGCAAAACTCTTTCTTTGTGCATTGCTATGTTTGCATAGCAATATCCATAATTGNCCCATTCACAAACTAGCCACTACTTTCCTGGTCCTGAAGAATGCTCCAATCTAAAGGCAATGAAATGGAGAAGCAAAGAGGTCAACAGCCTGAGCACCCTTGAACAAAAGTTCCCTTGGAGATGTCAGCTGCAATCTCATTTGTTTCCTCTAACACTTTCAGGTCCCCTTTCTCCTTTCTTTAAAGCTCCTAATTCAGGGGCTGACAAATGATCATTTTAAAAATCTCTGTACAGGAATAACCAAGTCTGACTATGTCCACTGAACATCACTAAGCTCTCCACTGTCTGGGCTGGGACTAGTTCTGCAAAGGCCTTTTTGGCCACACACAGACACAGTTATGAACAGCTTCTCAAAGTTAGACCACTCTGAAGTTCCATAAACAGTATTTCCCTTTCTGAAAAGTTGGAATTCAATTAGACTATTCTGGACTAGGTTTTTAGGGAAATGTACTCATTTATTCTTTCTTTCCTACAGTATATCCTTTTATTCCTTAATTCTTACTGTATCCTCAGAAAGTATGAAAGTATATTGTCTTCTCCACATACAGAATGGAAGTTATTGTAAGCAAGTTTCTGATCTATTCCAGTGCAGCAGATCAAGAGAAGAGGACTCGAACGGATGCATGTTGAAGACACTTGACAGGAAAGGAGAACAAACTGGAAAAGATATGAAAAAATACTCCCAAGACCACCCACCACCCCCAAAACTGAGACTAGCCTTTTCCTTGTCCTGATTTTGCCAATTTTAGTCTTGTTTTCATTAAAAATAAAATAAAACTTTCTTCCCCACTTGCAAAAGCTCTTCAGAAGTGCAAGATCTGGAGACAGGGTGCCAAAGACAGAGTATCACTTCTGGCTGCTCCAGTGGGGAAAAAAAAAAAAAAAAGAAAAAGAAAAACCAACACAGGAGGGAAAAAAATGAGGCATGTGGTTCTGGAACAGCTTCCCTTTGGTGAGACAGTTTTGGAAATGCAACCCCTTCCTGCACATATGGACATCACTGCATGCAGAAGTAAGCCCTACCACTGGCATTTATCTATCTGCTCAGAAGCTTTAAGTCCTGGAAATGTTTGTTTTCTGAGCACAGGACACATCAAACGGCACAACAGACTCTCAGCATTTAAAAATGTGGCTGGCTATCTAAGCTTCCCTTCTTGGGTAAAATGATGAATTTGAAATTATTATAATGAGCATCACAACACATCAGGAGCCTCTGACAGTGAGCCATCTTTTCAAGGATAAAAGCAATCATTTCATCTTCGGATATACAGTACTTTATGAAAGATGCTCTTTCCTTTTGCTAAATAGGCAGCATATATTCACTGTAAATATATATTCACTGTAAAAGCATTAACCTTAGCAACAGAGAGTTCATAATTAGCATGTCTGCTGTATGTTGAGAAAAAAAACCCTTTAAACAGTTAAAGAAATTTGGCTTCTCAGAAGTGGATAATCACCCATTAAAAAGTTCTCTTAAATGCATAAACACGTGCAGGAACAGAAAGCACAATTTGACAAGGTGACTATCAGGCTGTATTGTTCCCTCCTCACTTCTTCAAACCACTGAACAGACAGAGCTTGTTATCCATGGCATATTAACATAACTGTGACAATAAACTGGATCCTTGGCAGCAGAAAACAACAGGAGGGTCCTCAGTGACAAACTCCCAGCCTTATTTTACAGCTTGTTCTCCTGCCCATCAGGTGCTCTTAGAGCCTCACTGAGATGAGGATCCAGAATTGCAATGCAAGGCCATGCATCAGAATTCCAGTCTGTGAAGGAAGAAAGCACAGGATAATACACCCAGGCCTTTCTATTTTACTTTGGTCGAGGCAGCTGATGGTACTGCAACAATGCCACTTTCTGCCTCTTGCAGCTCCAGGCACACTGTTCACATGGCCACACAGAGTGCCTTGCTACACCTACATCATTTAACAAAGGCAAGACCCACACCACTCCCACCCCTCCCAATGAAATCAGACCTACATAGCACCTCAGGAGTTATCACTAGCACTGTTTGAAAGGAACTAAAAGATTGAGACTTAGAAAATATGTGGTTCTATTTATTCAACAGTTTATTGATGGTGTAACTGCCATACTCTACTGAACCACGTAAACAAGCATGAGAGATTTGATCTTTTCACTTCCGAAGGCATCCCAGCTGGGGTTTTCCCTTCTCAGCCTATCTATCATCCAGGCAACAGTGTGTGGCCACAGAAGGCACAATAAATGCTAATGCACTTATCAAGGAATTCCCCTCTGCTCTTCTGCAGACAAGAAGCGTAGGAAATAGGAGAGAAAAGGCACACAGTAAGCCACATTAACCAGCTTCAAAGCTGTTCTACTTGTGTGGCTGCCTGCATTCAGGAGAAAGAACACACTACTTTCTGCCTTGCAAGGACTGCCTTCCTCCAGCGGTTTGCCAAGTGATTGCCTCCTACTATCTGTGCTTAATCCCACAGATGCTTTTCTTTGGAGTTGCTGCCATTCTGTGAGGAATCAGTTCTGCTTAATAGCCCAACTGGTGCATGGGGAACATCCAGCAGTTTTGCACTTTACAACATGAAGACAAGGATCAGAACACAGGGAGGATTTTGCAACAAAAGACATGTCCCTTCACAAGTATCCTAATCTGGCATTAAAAAAGGAGGGGAGGGGGGGAAGAAAAACAGTCACACTGAGAAAACACACACACAAAGAAAGACAGAAATAGATAATTAAATATTTAAAAATTGACTACTGTGATTCCAAAAGTGCAGTAACGATCAGTGCAACAGAGGAAGGACAATTTCAGCCCTGTAAGCACAGATCTGCCCCATTCTGACCAGTGAATTTCACTGCAGATGCCAGCAGAAGGGTAAGGCCTCTATCAGTCATGTACCTCTAAAAATAAATAAATGCTATTCCTGGCTAAAATAAAACTAGACCCTAAGCAGAATGCAGAGCCCACTCTTCACCTCAGCCTGGCCAGCTCATCAATCAGAGGCAGCAGGACAGAGCACATCCCGGGACAGCAGGGGGGCCCCCCACATTCCTGGGCCACACCGCCCGCCCTGAGTTCCCCTCACATCTGGGGAGGCAGAGCAAGAGGCTGCATTTCATACAGTGGGCAACTGACACCACCCACATCTGAGTGAGTGTGAGCTGATCCGGTGGAGCTGGGCAGTGCTCACACCGTCAGAAATGCTGTCCCCAAGAGACAGGAGCACTCTCCATCTTATGCTTACAGGGTTTTACAATCAGCATCCCAGAATGAAAGACAATTTCACTGCAAAACGCTGGGGAGAGGTGCTGGGAATTCAAGGCTTTCAGCCCCCTCTCCAAATGTCAACATTTCAGCACTCCCATGGGGAAAGGAAAGAAGAAATGCCTCCACTCTCAAGGGCCAGATGCCTGCAGCTCATTTCCCTGTCACCAAATGCCCCACTACACTACACTGCCCACAGAGCTTGCCCCAAGGACAGTCTTTCTACAGAGAGGAGGAACTAACAGCTGAACTCTGACTGCCCCAAAGTTTGAGGGCAGCAGGGAGAAAATAAGAAGCAAACTTCAGGCAAAATAAAACAAGGAACAAAAGGCATTGTCAGTAATATCTATTTACTCAAACTACTTAAATCCTCTAATTAGACGTTTATCTGAAAAATTCTGGAGGTAGGGGAGGGGGAAGAGTTTACAACTCTTCCAGTTTTCATATAAAACAAATCAGAAGTGCAACTTCCAGGTAAAAATTGAATTGCCTCCAATGTCTGCAGAGGAAGTCACCTGGCTATGACTGTTGACTGCCTGGGTGGGAAGCAATTGTTGAATTGTTGGATTTCCAGTTAGCCCAGCCACAGTCACCAAAGAGCCATGTTCTACTATGGAGGTAACACCTCTGGTTATCAGCTTACTTGTATTTTGTAATACACAGTGACAACCCATTTTTCCTTTCCATGATTTTTAAAAGCTCATTATTTATCTCCAACCCAAGGCCATGAATCAAAGCCACCAGGGAGGCCCTGAGGGAAGTGTTCTCTGGAGCACAGAGAAGCTACTACCCCATCTCTGACATCCTGCTCCAGCCTGGAACCAGCAAGCTCTGAGAAAGGGGACTGAGCCCCAAGAAATGCAGCTGAAGGCACGAAAAGAATATCATCAGATCTCCCAGAAAGAGGCTGCCTAATTCAACAGGTGTTTTACTTATCACAGATTTCTGACACATATGTAGAGGTGTATAACAGAGAAGCAAGGTTATATTATCTCAGACTTCCTTTTTCTCTTGTGCTCTTAAGATAGTTAAGCCATTTATTTACCCAGACAAATAGAAAATTCTCTCTTTTCCCTCAAAAAAGTGCAAGAGAAAAGAATGCAACAGATCAAGCCTCACAGTATTTTCTTCTAAATTATGCACTTGAACTTCCATCAACACAAGGATAACACCTTGGCCTGAAGCCAATCAGAAATCCCTCATAATGTGTCCAATAAGCCAAATCTAAACAATACATAGCTTATGAGAGCGGGGTAAAGAAACTTGAAGGTCGTATTTCATCTGCTGCAGCTCATCATGTTCATTCAGATGGAGGCAGAAGGTTAACTGGCAGGATCTGCTCTTTAATGCCTGTTATTTCCAGTGGAAGGAGCTAAGCAACAACATACTTTTCTCAATACTCCATGAAGAGGACCAGCAAGAAAATCCTAATGCTAAGGAAACACAACCCAGCTGGAGGGCAGATGGACAGAGGAGCCTGGCAACACAATGAAGCTGAAACACACCTCCCTAGGACAACTCAAAAGTTGGTTTCTGGATGCATTAATTATAAAATTGAAAATGTGATTCAAGTTTCATAAAGCATGGAAATACCTTCCTCAGTTGTTTGTTTGGGTTTTTTTTAAAGGGGATTCTAAGCCAGCAGACAAAAACAGACAGACAGCTCTCCTGAGCATTTAGAAAATTCTGGGTTTGTACAACAAACTATTGCTCATCCAGTGAAAACAAGGACTAGAGAGAAAATACTGCGTTCCACCCTTAGCTTTGCAGTTGCCTGTGTTGACTGGAGGAAAGTAATTTATTAGATTGCTCCTGTAAAATTTATTCTCTTCTCAGTTTTCTCTTCATCTAAAGCAGATGAACTAATCTTTTACTCACTTTCCCAGATTGCTTAAAACCATATATGAGAGTTAGCAGGTCCATTAGTACTCATATAAGATGCACATTAAAAGTGAGATTAATAGAAATTAATATATTTAACTCTGTCATATCATATAATCACAAAAATCTATGGATTTGTTGGCAGAAAAATAGCGAGGTGGAGAAATCATAGACAGGAGGGAGGCAAACAACAAAAAAAATAAACAAAACAAAATAACCCAATTGCACTGATGGAATTGAAATTATCTGTCCCTCTACATCAGCACCACACTGCCCTGATAAACTAAATCTGTCTTTGATTGAAGGCCGAATTAAAACGGAGCAATGCAGGAACTCTTCTGACCCAAAAGTAATCCACTCAATCATATAATACATCCCCTTCCTTTTAGTAAAATGAATAGCCCTCCACAGAACCTTTTTCTTCCTTGACAAGCCCTTGACAGAAGAATGTGAATCTGGACAGTGAAATGAATCAATCACCAGCTGCTAGTCCAGGGCCAAGATGGTGAGCCGAGGCCCTGCCAGAGTTCACTGACCACTGGGCAAGGCAGGACAAAGGCTCAGCCTCTGTGAATGCTCTGCTCTTGGGATCCAAAGGTCACTGGGCTGCCTTGGAAACGGTCCCCTTTGGTTATTTAAAGTTCTCAGGCTATTCTGCCACAGATATTATTGTTTCAGGTGGTCACCATCTTTCCTCACCACAAGTTTGTGAAAGGCCAGGCAAACAATATTTGGACAAACTGAAGACAAAGGTGAACATGGCAGCAACTAAATAGCAACGAAAGGAGCAATTAAAATAAACACAAATAATGCTTTATGTTTTCTCCTAATTCCAGCTTCCAAATGTGCCTGTGAAAAAAACCCTCAGAGAAAAAAGGTCCCAGTACCCAAAGGTCCAGGTCCCCATGAGGATCCAGGTGCAAACATCGCACTGAAGGCACAATGTCTTCAATAATTCACTGCCTTTGATATTCTTTACATAAACATGCCAGGAAAAAGAAAAGAAAAAAAAAGAGTATTGGGGCTTTTCTCTAGACAGTCATGACTGTGGGGCTGTATTTCCAAAAAGCTGCCCTATGGCCCAGTGCAAGACCTGTAGCCCAACAAGTAGGGGGTACTCTAGGCTATGTGCTGGCAGACCAGATGAAGGAGGAGGTGCAACCCACAGGAGCGGACACCTTCACAGGACTGGAGCCCACAGGCCTGCCTGGCACCTCAAAAAAGCTTCTCCTGTACACCAGCAGTAAGCCAAACTTCATCTCTGTCAAGTCACAGAGAAAGTAAAGTTTGCACTGACAAACACCAGAGAGTGTACAGATGACCATACACACATATATATATTACCTGAGGACTTTTATTATCAAGCTAAACCTATTGCTAAATACGTGCTTAGGCCCCAGCCCATGTTTTAGTTGAATCAAAAAGTTCTGACAAACTTACTTGTCTTAGAAGTTGACACAGGGGCCTCTGTTACAAGTCTTTTTTCGTGGCACCTTGCCCATATCAAACTCTGATACCTTCAAGCATCTTTTCTCAGGGGTTTTGCATTACATACATCATTAGACAAATGAAGCTAATCCCTAAACTTCCCCACAAACACAGTATTCAATATACATGTCTCTTCCATATGTATACACACACACAAAATGAACATTTCCAAACCCAAATACTCAGAAGTTGGGCAACTGAAGAAATTAAGCTGTTTGTGTAACTGATTTGCTCTGTTTATATACATGCTTTAGGAAACAATACAACTGCACAATCACAGTTCCCCCACTATTCACAGCACCAAATGAATGGTGCTCACATAATGAGCATCTATTCAATATTTTGTTTTCTCTTCTCTGTTCAGTGTGTGGCCTCACTCCTAGTTTATTACACTCTGTTAAGCACTGCTCTGAAAACAGTTACCAGCTTCCCTATGGCCTTTTCCGTAGGGCTCTGCACTACAGTTCTTCACAAGTGTTACTTCAATCCGCTTGCACAACACCCTGAGATTACATTCTGTTTTAATGTTACTGTTGGGTATGGACAAACAGTTGGATGGTGGACCGGATTACTCTCTAAATTTAGATGTCCAGGATATGACACTGACCCTTCACAACACTCCAAGTGTTGCAATCATGGATGGCTCCCCCAGCTTGGTGCAGCTCCAGGTGATCAAACCTCAGACCTTCACATCAAACATCAAGACCGTAAGAACCACTTAATAACAGACTTGCCATGAGAAGCAGGGACAGGTGGACCTGTGTCACATATTGCAGAAGCTTTGGCTGAAGTGGCAATGCATTTTTAATACTCCAAAGCTCCCCTGTCTAGGAGGTTATTCTTTGTCTTCCGAAGTTCCCAAGAGAAGTCCAGGCCTCCTGGGTTCACCTCCCATGTCCTGCAAGATCAGCTGCTCTGATGGGAACACTCTCAAGTCAGCCTTTGCCAGACCCTTGGTCTTCCCCCACTCCCAGTTTGTACCCATGGCAATCTCCAAACCAAGCCAACCCCAGATTTATCTCCACCAGATTTTTCTGAGCACCAGACCCTTCCTACAAAAATGCTTTTCTCTTACCCTTCCTGACCTCTGGACTCATGAGACCACTCACACCTCCACCTCACTCTCTTCCCCTCCCAAACTTCCTCTCCAGGTAATTAGAGCATTGTTTCCAGCTTTCCATGCCAGCTGGTTTCTCCAGGCAGTGTTAGATCACACTTCAGCTCCTCATTAATGCAGAACAGGGAAAAAAAAAAAAAGCAAGTCTACATCTGTCTAGGACTGCTTAGAGGGAAAGCCCAGCTTGGTGTTCACAAGCACAAACAGCACCTTCTGTGTCTCCAGCAAGTCAAGCTGAGTGAGGAGGTGCTGAACATGTGCCAAAAAGAAAGTCTGAGATTCTTCCTCAGAATTTACAGGACAACCAATTACAGTCATAGCAACAACAAAAGCTACACAAAGACCACTTCCCAACAAACCCCATGTATCTGTTCCCTAAGCAGATATTCCCATGATGTCCTAGTGAAAAACAAAAACATGGAGAAAACAGTTTCATCTTAGGTTTGTTCTAGGGAATAAATTATTTTGGGATAAACAGTTCTGATGAAGTATACTGTATTAAAAAATTTAAAAGCAAAGAGATGGATACTGCCATGACAAATTTGTATCCAAAAGGGTAAAATGTCAGAAACTTAGCAACTACACTGCTGCCATATAAATATTTGCCTAATTTAAGAGAAGAGTGCCACCAGCCCCCTTCAAATCATCATTTGCACACACACACACAAAGAGCAGAAGAAAAGTCTACCACTGGGGGTTTTTTTTTGCAAGAATGATGACTGAAAGCATCAAAAGGCTTCATGTCTACTATGCAAAAATAAAGTATGGCAGCCAATTCTCTTTCTCAGGGCAGGTGATAGAAAGACTTCTTATATCTTTTCAGAAAATCATAAGGTGTTTTTCCTATTGATACAACTCTGGGCTCTGCTATTCCTTCTGGAACAGCCTTGCTGAGAAGACAATAGCCAGGCCATGCTAACGATTCAACCCTATTTCACCTGACTTACCACAAACATTTTGATTACTTTAAATCAAAGTAACACCTCAGCGACGTTACCTTCATATCACTATCTCTTCAGATGGTCAGAGCTAATCCACCAGTTACAGCTGCTAAAAAGAGAAGACAAACTCTTCCCAAATACTCCCCAATCCCCACTGCTCCTGCCTACTCACCTCCAGCAAAGCAGTGCACTTACTCGACTTCTTTATGTCTAACTGCAGTTTCTTTTTTAACAGCTTCATGGTAATGTCATCAGTGGACTTTCATATCTAGTACACATCAAAAATCCCTCAGGCTACTCACTGCTAATGAAGGGCATTGAAGAAAATACCAACAGTATAAACATTCATCTAAACACAGAGAACATATGCTGAATGTGCTTCATTCTCTCAGCAGGATTTACTTCCAGTATCACCTCTGGTGCACAAAGTGTACACAGCTCTAAAAGGAAAGAAATACTGTTTCTAAACTGAAGTGTAATAAAATTCTTCATGAAAAATGTTTATTCTGTTCTTAAAACTGACTATTTTCAATAAAGTATCTGACCATAAAGGAGCTTAATATACTACCATGTGCTCCATAATGATACTTATTAGCAGATTGGATATGTTACCTTCCATGCAGAGAGTTTCCTGCAGCTATTATTTTATGATAGATAACACAGAATTTCCTTTAGTGTGTATAGTTTTTATTATTTTTGTTTATTTATCTTAAAGAAATCTATGCAAAACCAGTGACTATATTGAGGGAGGAAGGGGGGGATAAAGCCCTGTTTAGATTTCAGGGATTCACCATCTGAAAGCTTTTATTCTTCCACAGTGAAGGAAAGTTATGACCTTTGACACATGGCCATGGTGCCAAAGAAACTGCTCATAAATGTGTGTCAGTAAAGCAGCAGAAATCAATAAATTCATTTAATCCAGCCAACTATTATCTAATGAGACACAACATATTTTAAAGAGCCAACTGCTCTACTCTTTCTCTCAAACGACAAAAATTTTATGTAATGATTTTTGGATATTCAATTTTTTGAATGTTTTACAATGTAAACATTATCTTAGGCTCATTAATACATATTTCAGTCAAGTTATGGCACAATTCATGAATCCCATTCACTTCTGTTAGAAAGAGCCCTGCATTCAGGTGGCACAACAGCAATGCTTGCAGGTGGGCAGATACCCTGTTAACAACCTTGCCTTTATTAGAGCTGGATATCCACAGGAGTCAAACACTGACAGGTGTTAAAAGTGCATATTTTTTCCCACACTGGGAAAAGAACACACTGCCCAAGAGCTGAAAGAATGGAATACTGTTCATCATTCCAAACACAGTAATTTTGAAAGACCAAACAAAGCACTGCCCTACAATGTGTATTATAAAGGCTTTCAGCAATGCACGTGGTCACCTCCACATACTCTGAGAATCTACAGTAAGCAACATCAGGTAAAAATTATGGCCATTAAAAGCAGTACCAACTGCCACATGCTGGCAATGTCACAAAACTCCCATCAATGCTACCAAGAATTCCAGTTAATTCCTTGTACACTGTGGGATAGAACTGAGCTGCCTTCCCAGCACAGACTGGCTCAACTAATAGAGCAGCATCCACTTTCAGCCTCTATTGAAGATCAATGATAAATCTGCTTGCAAACTGGGGGCCACAGGGCTGTTTGCATAAATAAGCATTACAAGCAAGAGGAAAAAAAGAGCTGCTCATATGCTCCTTTCCCTTGTGCAGTGGAGGGGAGGCGGGGGAAGGAAGCTTCCCCCTTGTAATTTGGGACAGGCTCTGTACAAAGTTTCTCTCCTCAGGCAAAACAACAGAGTCGTGCCAGAACTCCCAGGGAATATTTCCAGTTAACATCAATTTACCGGATGTCACAGACAAGTTTAATGAACAAAATGATAAATGTCTGTCAATGGCTTCATAATTCTCCTTACAAAGAACATACATAATGCACAGCTCTGCCTGAGGCACATGCTACAGTTATTAGAGGTTTACTAGAGATCTTGATGTGGACAGTGAAATGGCAATTTAATAATTTACACTAGTTAATTTGCTGATAAGTGACCTAAACAATTTATTAATATTGAAGATTGTACAAGCAGGAGGGAGCATTTAAAACTCTTCTGCATGTTCAAAGACTTTGAGATTAATTTGATAACTTGCAGTTGTAACAGGTTGTAAAACAAAAACCAACACTGTGTAACACTGACCTGCTTTTACTGTACATTATTGTAATGGCTATCAAAACAGCTTTTTCTTAATCACAATTATTATCTGATTTTAAGTGACAGACAGACAACCTGAGACAAGACTTGTACTCCGGTTGAATCATTTTTACCTCATCTAAATTTGGGGTCAAAATTGACCTCAAAGTATCTTATGACACTTCCCTCCTCTGCCACAGCTGTGAAAATAAACTCCACTGGAAAACAGCACCTCCTTCCAGTCAGCAGGCAGGAATCAGAAAGGAGGGGTCACTAGAAGCAGCTTTGCAGATCCAAAGCAATGATGCAGCACATATGTGACAACTTGCAAGAAAAGAGGAAAAAAACAAAAACTTAAATGCAGCAAAACCAGCCTGCACCTGATGTGAGAAAGAATAAGGAGTGGGAACATTGGAGAGGACACAAATGATGAGAGAATTCTGAATGTTAGAACAGAACAGCAAATAGATGAAAAATCTTTTCTATTTGCTATGTTTTCCTCGCCATTTTAAGGTGTACAGAAAATTAATTACTCTCAGTACAGCTTAAAAGAACTGACAAACTCACTTTCTAAATCATGCTGATAGATGACTTTTGCAATTTCAGGGAGAGAAGAGATGATGGAACATCGGGAGAAGCTCATGTTGCAAAGGCTGAGGTGCAAGTTGTTTTCTAAACTTATTTTATCTTTTTTTGTCTTTAGTCTGAAATGGCTCAAAGGGGAGCCAACCCCCCCCACCCCCCCAAAAAACATTAAGGTTTCACACAAGAAATTCTGGGCTACTGAAATGAGAACAAACAATGCAATCAGGGTTATTATCTGAAGACACTAAAAATCAAATCTGAAGACAGAGTCACTTCTGCCCACAGAACCCCCTCCAGTTTCCAACATTAACACATGACTACATACAAGACACACACCACAAGCCATAAAGACTCGGTTTAACTGCCCCCAGCTGTGTATTAAAGGAACACCAGATGACGTGTTTAATGCTCATAATAACTTTCATGTACCTCTTATGCCTGGTCAATCAGGTAATTGTTTCTTTTAAAAACTCTCTCTCATAAGCAAATTATTTCAAAATTAAATGACTGCACCTCAGAGCTAAAGAGAAAATTTTCATTACATGTACTCCTAAGACAGGTAAATGATTGCTATTATTAAATTCAAAATAATAATTTTGGCATGTTCTGAGGCTTAGGGGACTGGAACAAACTAAGTTTTGCTGTTTTGCCATCAATGAACCACTCAGAGTAGCCTGCAGCTAAAGAAAAACTTTTCTCCTCTCTAAAACACTGTATTTGTCCCACCTAAAGCTGCAAGTCAGAAAAAGTTGCACAGAATAGAATCTGTTACCCATTCCATCATCTGCTTAAAACATAGCTTGGCAAAGATGTTCCACATCTGAACAGAGAGCTGGTGAACTGCAATGTTTTGAGACAAAATGTTTTTAGACTGCAATGTTTTGAGACACCAGTCCCTTGATATCAGTCAGTATGTGGGAAAGTTTCTTCCCATAATTCTGTAGATGGGAAAACATATCAAAGACCCTCTCTGCAGTGAGATTTTCACACTACGTTTCTGTCACCAGTCTAAAACAACAACAGTCCTAAACCTTGTTGTCCAGGAGCATTTTACCAGGGCTCTGATGGCACACGGTTCTTGTCAAGGGCTGGAGATGTAATTTGCTCAGTTGTGTTCTACCATTGAAAAAAAATTGGTAAAATACAAGCCAAAATGTACCTGTAAGGTCCTGAGAGAAAAAGTGCTGCTCATCTTTATCTATGTTGTATTGCAGAAGTCATTCCCTTCCTCAGAACTTTGGCTACATGCAGAAACAATGTCGTAAGATGATTTTCAAATGATTTATGGGAGTACGAGTATTCTCATTACTTTAGTCAGAGGAGGAAATCAGTTTATACAGGTATAAAAGCAAGACCCACAATTACAGAAGGGTGAATAACTGCACTCTGCTGACTTTCCCCGTAACCCTGCAGGGGTAGGGCAGTAATAACTTGGTGCATTGCAACTTTTGCCTCAAATAATTGAGTTCTGATAAAAGCTTGGACATAAAGCTTGCTGCCAGCATTCCTATGGCTTTTACAACAAGTTCATTCTCACTATTTCACTTCTCACATTGCATTCTACTGCTCTGACATCCAGTAAATAAGAAGGTACTCACTGAATACTATCACAATTGCCACAATGTTCAGGCTAAAAGAGAACATAACTTCCTCAAGCTGAACGACTGCAAAATTTCCAGATTTCTCATCAGCCAAATTCAGAAAATACCTCAAGCACAGTGCGAGTTTTAAAAGCTGTTTAGTGTAACAGTGGCACAGAAAGACTTGGGAACCCTGAAATCTTCACCCCAGAAAATGCAAATATTGCACATTCTGTCATTTTTGGGTTATCATAATAAGAATCCAAGTGAAGTCCAGAAGCATACAGCAGACCTGTGGGCCTCTGGGGGAAGGACACTATTTCCCTAAGCTGCAGATGCACTGATGTGTCAGAAACCTCCTACCAGAACTGCCAGAGATGGGCACTTGAGAAACAAACACTTGGAACAGGGCCTGGAGATGCCAACTGTACTATCCAGATGCCACTTTGCTTATTCTGCTTTGTGAGCATTCACGTTGCTGGAAACAAAAAAAAAAACTTCCACCCACCTAAGAAGATCAAACTGACTCCATTGAAGGAAAAAAAAGGAAAAAACCACATTATATTTATTGAGAGTTATGAAAAAAATAAAAGCAGCAGGAAAAAAAACCTGTCTAGTGATGCTTATTTATATTTTCATCTACTAAATTAGGAAGGTCATTTCCCTCCAGAGAATTTTTACATACAGATAAACAGAAGAAGTTACAATAACTTCATCCAGTAAGTCACAGGCAAACCCTCCACACTCAGGTGGTTTCACAACCATCTCCTTCCTAAGTCTGCTGTCCATGGCTTTAAAAAGTAACAGTTGAATCCATACAACAAAAAATGGTTTCCACTACAGACACAGGTTTTGGAAAGCTGCCAGATCGATTCCTAACTCCCAGCACAAATCATTTAGTGCCATTTTTTTCCACCTCTAACTCAATTGCTGAGACAATCAACTTTAAAATGTGGACGCTGCTAAAAATGCTGCTGCTTAAAAGCTACCTAGAGGTTGACCCTGGTAACTAATGTTGACCATACAACCCACACTTACTCAACAAAATGTGGAGTCTTGACATTGTTGATTACTTTTTCACTTAGGTGGTGATTACCAGTTATAAAGACTGGAAGTAATCAATCCCAATTTAACAGCTGGGCCTATTGATGAAACAAAACAAAAAAAATCACCAAAAAACCAAAACAATGAAAAACGAAACAAAAGATTATGTCCACAAATTTGGAGATAAAACGTGGAAAAAGTACAAAATCCTGAGGAAAACAAACAAAAACTAAGCACAGATTTGTGCAACAATGGGCATGACCATATTTCTCTAGGAAACCGCTCAGTAACTTTTACATTCTTCCTCCAAGATTCTCTTTTGTCATTGTCTTAAATTGTTCTGCACCCCATCAATAGCCACAGCTGTTAAATTGTGGAGACGTGACAACAAGTCTCTAGGCAAACAACTACTCAGAGTGAGATCCTTTTCTTTAGGATAATCAGAGCTGGCTGACAAAAGGGGGCCTTATTGAATGCCCTTTCAACAATTTCTGCACCAAGAAATGCAGAGAAAGAGGGCGGGGGGAGAAAGGCAGCAGTGGGGGAGCTGCAGGGACAGAACAGCATCTTTGCTGCCACACATTGCTCTGCAAGCAGCAAAGAAATCTCCACAGGTTAGTGCAGGGATCACACACACAGAACCTGCACCAGGGAAGAACCCAGTGCTTCCAGCCCTGAACAACATCTTAGCATGGTACCACATTCTCCTTCAACATTTCTCATGTAGGTGAAGGTTTCATGAGCTACAGAGTAAACTACCAAAAAGATTGAGCATTCTTTTAAAAAAGAAGCTGGTAAAAACTTTATAATGTATAAAGTTACGGTGATAAAAACTAGTAAAAATTCCAACAGCTTTGGTCTTACTGGCCAGGAGGGGAAGGCATGAACACCTCAGTTTGGCATTATGCTTGACACAGCTCTGAAACTGAGGTGTTGAGGAAACCCATAAAAAGCTCATTCCTCCAGTAACGTGGCAGTGAAAACAAACACTGTTCATGTGCACTGAGAAAAGTTTTATACATTTTTTTACACTGGCAACAATGTAAAAGGCTGTCCCTCAGTGGAAGAGCTCTTACAAGTGCAGATCAGTCATTGCTGAAAGGGTAGGGAATGTCTCAGTACTTAAAAAAAAAGTGACTAGTGGTTATGTCTGAAAGGATGCTGACAATGTCTTCTGCAAAAGTGCCATAGAGCTCAGGGGGTCAAAAGATGCCTGGGGAAGTTCTAGAGGAAAATCTTACGATGAGAAGAGTTAAGAAGGAAAGTAGTTCCCAGTTTTCTTATTTCTTCAGGATATTTCAGTTAAAGAACAAAAATTCTTCACTGTTATCAAGTGACATTGCTAACTAAGATGCTGAACCTCATCATCCTACCTTAAATACTGGAATTTAAGTGTACTGACATTTCAGGAGCCTTCTCCTGTCCCCACTAAGCCTTCCCACTTCCACATCAGTCCTCTCCGTGACATCAGTGCAATCACTGTGAGTGGCTTCAGGACAAACCATGTCAGGGAACTCATTTGGGTCAAACACCACCTTTTGTTTTAATTCTTTTATTTTAACGCAGATCAGTGCCCTGCTCTGTTAGCCACACATGCAGCTGTGCCCACACAGGGACCAGCACAATGCCAAAGTGGGAACAAACAGCTGGAACTGCTAAGAAAACAGGATTGTCACAGTACAGAATAAGGCTCAGTTGGATGCACTCTTTGGTGAAAACATATAAAAGCAGAGCAAAAGATGTTATTAAGCCATGAAAACAAACATGGCCAATTTCTGGCAGGGCAGTGGGACCAGGAGTCACATCACTGCCACAGCAGGTAAGCAAAATTAGGAATTTTCCACAAAGTATAGACTGCTATGTGTGAAGGGCCCAGCAGTGCACAGACTGCAGGGCAGTGTGCACACAGATCCCAAAAACCTCCTGCTTGCACAATCTTTCACTCCTGTGGAATGGGAAAACCTGCACACGAAGAACTGGGCTTACATTTCTTGCAATTCACAAACATTAAAATCAATTCAGCCAAGTTCCAAGGGGAGAAAGGGTTATCTAGGAATGTTGTTTATATATCATCCAACCATCTTCAGACTTCCATTTCCACTTTTTGTGAAAAGGAAATAAACAATGAGCATCCTGTCCAATCACTACACTGAATTATTTCCTTCAGAACATGATCACCTTCTCCATTTTTTTAATACTATCTCACTGGGAGTCCAGCTTTTTTAGACAGTATCTTAGATAACTGTGGTTAAATTGTCATAATTTAAAAACGTGGGAATAAAAAAAACTCTGTTAACTTCTGGCTGATTGAGTGTCATACCAAAAGGCCTGTCTCCACAGTGTGCATTCCTTTGATATTCCATTAAAAGCCAGTTCTCTCAGCAGCAGCAAGTGAGTTTTGAGGAAGTCGTACTCTTAACTATCAGCTTTTTACCCCCACATGTTGCCTCACAAAGAAGCACACAGGACCTCCTCCTCTCCCCCCACATCAATCAGCATACTTTGGAACCAACTACAAGCATGTACTCAAACTAATATTTAGTTTAACTTAAGCACCACCTCAGCACCACAGTTTCCTTTTAAAAAGTAGGGGGATCTCACAAAAAAAAAGCCCTAAATTAGTCAAATTCTTTTGTGCATGGATGAACAACAGGAAAGCAAAGCCTTGGGGCCTCTGGGGAGGAACCCTGTCCCTGCAGACCTACTCTGATGTGCTGGGGAGATAAGGCTCCATAGTGACACTTAAGGAAAGGCCTGCTCACATTTGAATTTCTGCATTCCTCAAGAACAATTCATGGCAATCACTAACTTTGCAGAGGAACTACATGAAAGCTTTGGCCAATGAATGAGGGTCATCTGCTCTTTATCACAAGGGTAAACCTCATCCTGGCCAGTTTCTAACCTTTTAACCCTGTGAATTCTTAATTTGCACATGAATAATGGAATTCTTGCCAAGAGTGCAACCTTCAGCCTCCAGTTTCTAACTTTAGAAACCAAGACCTGATCTCCTTGTGTGTTCAGATCTTAAACTATGGGACAGATTAAACTTTTTGATTTCCAAATGCAACACTAAACATTACAATTCTGAAGCAAAAGATAAGCTTATTGGCAAAACCTCTGACCAGACAAAGTAAAAGAACATCCTCGCACCCTGCTGCTACCAGCAACTGAAGAGAGCATTTGCTTTTTTCCTCCAAAGAAAGAATGTCCATTTAATGCCTATTCTCTACCTCTTTAATATGTATAGTCCCTTCTGTACCCTGACCACAAGGTAATTTGCCTTTGCAGCAACTGCTTCTAAACAAAGTTATAAGGCTACAAAATCCCCCACAAGACTTTGATTTATTTCACTTAAAAGGTCTGCAAAGTTCATCAACTCATGATAGTAGGCAGCAACACTGAAAATGAGAGGGAAAACTGATTTTGCACATGTGTTAAGGGCTCCAAATTATAACAATACAAATTACTGCCCAATTTCACAGCTTTACAGTAGAGATTGGGGCATGACTAAAGAGAAGAGACGGCTACAGAGGATAACTTCATGTTTGGCCACTAGTTAACCACTTAATCACTAAGTCAACAACACCTACTGTGATCATTATGGATCCGCTATCTCTTCCAGTTTTCTCCAACAGCCATAGAAAACTTTTCAAGTATTCAAAGAAGAAAAAGAAACCTTTTGTCATAGTCTTACAGAGGAGCGGGGGAAGTGAAAAAAAAAAAGGGGGGGGGGGGTCCAAAACAAAAGCCTCACTCCACGGCATGAAATCTCTGTTGGTTCACAAGTGAAAATTAACAAAACAAAATGGAACTATCTTTCTACCACTGCATTGCTATGCTGTACTACTATAGTGCTCTGTACTGTTCTAGAAGTTTTCTGGTACTGAGCAGAGAGCTTATCCTGCAATGTCTCCAGTTTAAAGTGGCCCTGAATTTTCCAGTTCTACACACAGAATCCATCAGCCACTGCTTAGCCTTATGTTGGTTAACAACAACAACAAAAAATCCTATCCTCTTAAGAAAGGTTTTCTTTGGTCTAGTTATTACTGCTGCTGACACTCTGAAACACAGTGATGTGAATTTAAACGTCAAAAATATCAATACTTCATTTTTCACCACTTCACCAAAAGTACTCAGGTATTGCCTGGTCTATTAAACCTGTATGTGAGTGAGATGCCATGATACAAAGTAATAAGTGGGCAGGTCTTTGAAATCGAGGGGTCACAGTTTCACATTCTTCCAGCACGTGAAAACTCATCACTTACTTGGAGCCACCTGCTCCCAGGCTGCTTTTGAACAGCCCAACACTGATTCACTTTAAGGTTTTTCACACCTTGCTGGGGTATCTTATGGATAGATTTTATAAGCAGTTCAGAAGCACACAGAGAAAAACTAAGAAATGTCAACATTCACACATTTTTTTAACATCAGCTAATTTATAAATTGTATTAACTGGTTTCAAGTTGAATTTAGCAAAAGCTGCAACTTACAACTAATGTCAAGTTTCCATAGAGGTACCACCACCGCAGTTTTGTGCAACTTGCTACTAAGAACAGGGTCAAAGAGGTCAAAGGAAGTCTTTTCCTATTAGATTAAGTTCATCAGTTAAGTCCTATTATAGAGGGAACATGAGAAGACTACATAAACTGTGTACTCTCTGTGTTATACTTTCTTTGAAATGAAAGTTTTCTTTACTTTGAGAAAATTTACTTTTCTTTGAAAAGTACATTCCCATGGACTTTTGGGAAGCAAAAGGTGATAGTGTTGTAGAAGCAAAGCAGTGGCAAAGCTGTGCACCGCCATGGAAAAAAGCCCAGCATTCAGTTCCTGACTCACATCTCTTGCTCAACATGTTTAAAGGTGGTAGGAAAAGGGAGGGCAACAAACACCCGAGGTCAGACTGTTAAAGTCATAAAGGCACTTAGACACAACTATTGCCTTCAGCGTTCATCCAGCAGTAGGAAGACACCCTGGAAATGCGATTATCACTTCCCAGTGGAACCACATAACAGGCCCTTGATTGGTCCAGATAAGTCCCAAAAGGGACAGCACCCACATCTGCTGGGCTGAACACACGTGTTCAGAAAAGCAAGGCCTTAGTCATGTAAGCCTCACAAATGCCCAGGAAACCTTTCCCCTCTTTCCTCTCCAAAAGACAGACATCTATATTGATCATTCTGCCCTGCCCCAAGATGGCACAACACATCACACTACTGAACAAGGAATTTTTTAATTTCTTTTTTAATCAGATTTGTAGTTAACCCTTGTAAGGCTGTCAGAACAGCACTTGGGAAACAAAATCCAGGACTTCTGTAGACCGCTGTTGGCATAATTCTGCATCCCCACCTGCTCCACAGACTGGTGACACCCAGGAGCCACCCACACAGGGCACACTGCCCAAGAGGTCTCACAGGTGGCTGAGCCACTTCTGCCACATCAGGGACCACCATAATTTTTTCTCATTATCTTTAAACGTTTAAAAAGAAACAAAGGTTCTACAGAATTGCTCTGTGCTTTTATACTTCAACTTTTCAGGTAGACAATCAAAGTGATAGGTTGTTGCACACTGTTCAGGAATTGCTGTCACAAACTCACAAGCAGGTTAATAAACAAGAGCTGGGACTTACTTGCTATTGTGAGGTGGCTTTTTTGACTGAGAATGGCCCCATACTTGTTCAGAGCTAAGCATTGGTAAAATCCTTCATCAGACAGCTCTCCTTTTTTTCCTTCCACCTCACTGATATACAACGAGCCATTGGATAAAGTGTAGATCCGTTCATTTTCAGATACTTTGCCTCCATTTTTCAGCCATGTAATAGTTATAGGATCTTCACCACGGGCTTGGCAGTCTAAAACCACCGGATCCTTCCTTGAGACAGTAACGTCCTGAGGCTCTTTTATAAAAAACAGTTCACTAAAGCACCACACTCCTGAGAGAGAATAAAAAAACATTTTGCCTGTAAGGACAGATGTGTAAGCAGACACGTGCAAGTTCCCAAGCGCGCCGCGAGCCATCCCTCTGATCCCGCAGCACGAGGCAAAGCTATCGCTATCACACGCTCCGAACTCCAAACTCGGACAACTCCGGGGAAACTTGTGCTGACTCCAAGCGGCGCGGAGCTATCGGGTTGTAAAACAGCCCGGCGCTTGCCCGCTCGTTTTGAGCCGCGCTGTGCCGAGCACCCGGAGCACCAGCGCCTCCGGCTCCTGCAGGCACCGCCGCGGCTCTGGCGATGCCCCGCGGAGTCCCGCAGCGGCGGGGCGGCCACGCAGGTGCGGCCGCTCCGCCCGGCGCCGCTCGCTGATTTTACGAGGCTGCCAAGAAGAGCCGGAGCGGGGTGCGTCGTATAAGGCTGATTTTACAAGGGCTCGCCAGCGAAAGCCCCTCACCGGAGCGTCCCCCGAGACCCCTCCCGCGCCGCCCGCCCCGTCGCTGCGCGGCGCGAACAAAGCGCGGGTCCGGAGCCGGTTCCCCCTCGCTCCCCGGCCGGTCTCGCCGGATAAATAAAGCCACGTGCGGCGGAGCCGGGGCTTGGGCGGACAATGGGTGTAGGGGCGGGCGGACTCACCTGGCAGCGGGAGCAGCAGCAGCAGCCGCGGGAG
>VWZD01003223.1:1543354-1609498 GCA_013396695.1 Sakesphorus luctuosus
CAGCCGCGGCCGGCGGCGGAGCGGCGCCATTCAGCGGGACGCGGCTCGCATGCCCCGCCGGCCCCGCACACGCACCGGTCAGCGGCCGAGGGGAGGAGACTGCGCACGGACGGAGCGGCCCCGGCGCGCCCGTCCCGGCCCTACTCTCTGCATCCCGTCTCTATTGGCCTTTGGGGAGAAGAGGGGCGATGGGCAGGGCCGGGCGGAGGAGGAAGGGAGGGCCGGACGCCGCTGGCCGGGGCGGGCCGCGGGGCGGGGGGTCGCGGCGGACAATGCCCNGAGCGGGGGGGCGGCGGGACCGGCCGGCCCCGCGCGGGCAGGAGGGGATGCGGGGCAGGCGCCATCTGCGCCGAGCACAGTCCAGGAGACACAGCAGCGCCCGGACAGCCCCGGGCCCGACGGCTGCTCCCCGCCGCGCCCCTGAGCCCCTCCAGCAGCGGCAGGAGCCTCTGGCCGTGCCTTCCCCGAGCATCGGCAACACGTGCGTTTGGCCAGCCTCGGCCGTGCCAAAAGCACAGCTGCCCACACAGAGCGTGGTGGAGGTGCCCGGCACGGCCCCCGGGCCCTGGATCCTGCGGTGCCCGGTGCAGGTGCAGCGATGCCCAGGTGTGCCAGAGCTCCCTCACGCCCGGATGTAACTGGCTTTCCACACGCACGCAGACAAACGTTTGGATGCGAGGAAGGGCATTCGTAAGAAATGAAAAGCCAGGGTTTGTTTAGTGCCTCTCACTGATCCCTTTCTAGAGGACTAATAGTAATTCCAGATGGCCTCGCAGGACAGCGCTCTGCTGCTGAGGATGAGCTGTTCTTTACTTGCCTCCTCAGAAAACAGCCTTAAGTTTACCCCTGCCTCAAGTCCCAGCTCTCATTCCAAGATACGACCTAAACTGCAAACACAGCTTGAGAATCATGCTATCACCACCCACTGGATAATGTGTATGGGAGATACCATCCGATGCTGCCACTATCATTTAAGCTTTCAGTTTCACCCCTGATTTTCCTCCTGCTTGCAGCCAGCGATTTCTAATCTCTTTTTTTGTCCGTTTAGAGTTCTAGTTTCTAAAGTTACCATGTAAGAAGGCATCTTCTTACTCAGCAGATTTGCACCCTGTTTGCATTCATTGTGAGAGCTGCTGAGTTCAGTAACAGGCAAGTTTTTACTGCTTTTTGTTCCTGCCAACACTGCAAAGCCCACAGAGTTGGGAGCTGGCAGCCAAACCGGTCCCTTCTGCTGCATCATCACCGGGACTGGCCACAGCCTTAGTCACTGACTCATCTGAAAGTCTTGGGGAGTAAATCAGAACTACCAAAATGTGACGTAAGCCACAGGCTGACCCACATCCCCTTCCTCACTTGTCAAAAATACATAAGCAGAAGAATTCATCTTGTTCTGATCTTAGCTGGAGTTTGCAGGAAAGGTAATTAGGAAATATTTGATTTACATCAAATCACTTACCTAAAAGGCATTCAGACAGTTTCACAGTCACTTTGAAGAGCAGGACTGCACATGCACATAGGACCAAATACAGCAACTGGATCCACCTGACTCAGTATTTTTGAATTTTCCTCAGTATTTTAATTTTCTAGTCAGAAAAGTGTGAACTATGGAAAAAAAAGTATCACAAGCAAATTTGTTCATATTATTTTTGAGCACTCATGATTAAATGTTCATTCTTTCTTGTGGCAAACTCACAACTTCCATCTGCAGCTCATGCTGGTGCACTATTCTCTCCTACTAAACTCAGGTTCGTCACTGTGACCTGAATTTGAGATTTCCTACATGACCTCAGCACATGTAGAAGACAAACACAACAACGGGGAATACAGTACCCAGTAACATGTCTATGCTGTAAGCCTTGGTCAGTTGGTGGCGTGGCTGGAACTGTCCCTGGGTAGGTGAAATATAAATTCCTTGCAGACCTTTGCACTGCTTCCTGCAGGGGCTGAGCTGCACTGGACACTACCCCACCTGGCCCGGGGGAACACCTCCTTGCCCAATTCACTAGCCCTTTTTGAAGGAGGAAGTGGTCTCAGTGGAACAGCAGACAAAAAAAAAAAAGTTAACAGAGACAGATCAAACCATGGTCTTGTCCTACTTATGGACTGGTTTGCATTAGGTGTGTCATCTGTGCTCATGGCTGTATTCTGGTGTGGTGGGGAAACTGCTTTACCATCTCCCTGGTCTACCCTGTGCCAGCAGTTTTTGACTCATGAGATCAAATGCAATATTTGTCTTAAATGGCTTAACAAAGGAATTGCTTCCCAGTGGATTGCTCCTTGTGCCTGGGTCTGGGCAGCTACAAACACCAATATTTTCATTTTCACATTTCTGTTTAACAAACCAAGTAATAAAATCCCGATTAGAATTAAGAAGTTCAATAACTAGATAAACATAAACTCTCCCTGTCTGATTTGTCAGAATTTATTCTTTTAACACATTTTCAAGTAATTAATTGGGTTAGAGATAGTGAAGACTTGTGATAAGATATCTAAATTCATACTTAACTGATAAAGTCATTGAACCACAGTACAAAGGCACTGCCAGTCACGACTTTTTCAAATACACCATGTTAGTAAATATGCAGCCAATGAACACAACTATCTGCTTAGCCAACAGCCTCAGAAGCATTATCTTGAGAAAGCCAGTAAGGCAGTTCAGGAGTACAAGATGTTGCCAGCCAACATAAACAAAGCTATGCCTACTTTGCTGCAGGGCAGCAATTTTTCTTCTGTCACCAACTCAGACTTTTTTTGCTTGATTGGATCTGTATTTTTGGCTATGCAAACTCCCTCAGTTTTTATGGTTCTTTTCAGACCAATATAAACCCCTTTTCTATGATTTCTCTTAGATTTTGCATCTGCAAACAAGCTGCACACATCTTTCAAAGAAATCACTTGTAATACTTGAATAGTCCGCTCATCAATGTCTTAAAACCCAAGTCAGTAGTAAGAGCTCTCTTTGAAGTGCTACCAACAGCTGGAATAACAGCATGCTGTCCAGGTTGCTGTCTGGAAATAACCTGATTTACCTTATGCTGCATTTCAGCCTCAGCCCTGGCCAGACTAGTTGATACATTTCCTGAAAAGAAAGATTTTAAAAACCAGATTGACATGAACAGATTTAACTCAGGGCTTTGCTCCACTGCTTTTCTTCCCTGTGGGTAAGGGCAGCTGGCAATCCATCCAGGACTACTAAAATGGGCTGGGGCTATAAAGTCTGGAATTTTGGTACCATTATGAACCAAAGAGAGGGACTTTCCAAACATGAATGAAATCTCATGACCATGGTGTTTAAACACTTTGTCTAAAGTGTTACCAGCATCTCTAGAAAGCAAACTGATCGGCAGGAGTCTTCCCTGGGATGGAATATAGAAGGCTCAGGAAAATGAAAGAAGCTAAAAATTCCCCTATTACTGGAGCTTTGCAAGATGAACTCTGTGTTTATGAGATCCCTGCAGCCACAAGCCCAGGGTGCAGTTTCCTTTCAAGTTAGGATGAGATTTTTCTGGTGTTAGACCATTTACATGTCTTTCAGCTTAAACCAGAAATAGTTCCATTTGGTCTGTGGTCAGGTCTGCACCGAGCATTTCACCCCTACCTGAGAAATAGAATAGCATCGTGTTAGCTCTCTTGCCCCTGTGGTCTGGGAAAAGCTGTCCCAGCAGTATGGATGGTGTTTGCATGGCCACAAACTGCCTCAGCTGGCCTCCTGCCTGCTGCCACATACCACCTGATCTCACAAGATCCAAGATGAGAAAGGTGCTTTGCCCACATGATCAGTTTTCCTGGTTTGGCTTTACATGGCTCTGCTGTAGCACAATAATGTCATGGAACAGAACAGGATAGGGAGGAGCATGGCTGGGTGAGAAACAGGAGAGCTGGAGAGAGAACTGTTCACAGCAGTGTGTCTCCATTAGCACATGTGGAATCACAACACTCTCCTCAAGTAGCTGTAGCCTATAAGAGGTGGTAGTAAGGTGCTGGAGCCCAAATCCATTTTCAAATCAACATATAGTCATCATTCTGGTCTCCCCCCACAGTCTGAGCCCTTCCTTTCTACCAGTGCCAGCTCATCCTGCTGGCAGGAGCTGCCAGGTGTCCCTGCTGGTGTGAAGGAAGCTGTAGCTCCAGGCACCCAGGGCAGAGGAGAGGTACCATCACCACAGGCAGCTTGGCGTGACTGCAGCAGTAGTGGAGCTGCAGTCATTTTCCAGGGCAGGCTGAGAGCAGCAGTAATTGCCAGAAACCTATTAACTGCAGGGGAATTACAGCAATTTGCACCAGGCAGCTCTGCCTTCAGACTGTGGAGTCCTCAAAGCCCAGCGGAGGGGCTGCCACGGCGGCGCTGCACTCCTGGCAGGGTGTCATTAACTCTTCTTCTCAGGGAAGCCCCTTTTGTCTTTACAGTTCTTGCTCTGAGTGTTTTTGATCTGGTGTCACTATAAGCATGTTTAGACACTTTCTTGTTTCTCATGCCAAACTCCCAGCCCAATTACAACTGTATTCACAGATTTTCAGTGTGTTATGCTAACTCTATTAAGACCCACCATACAAATGTCGACTTGTGGCACATTTGGTCACTTAGTAGATTCTTGCTTCATTTTGAACCTGTATACAGTTACCATCTCCACTGCCTTCTCAAAGAAGATTCACTCCTTCCATGAGCAGATGGGCAAACACACTTTGGGCTGAGCCCTTGGGATGCTAATGAACTTTCTCTCCAGGGAGCCTTCCTGTACAGGAAAAGCACACCTTGACAAAGGGATTTTAACACAGATCTCATCTGGTTATAAACCAACAAACACCAAGTAGTGTGGAAGAAGTACACTAGCATTTTTTCCCCATTTTTCCAGCCACCTTCCACAACAGTGTTCCACTGGCCCAAATCAGTGGGTGTGCCTCAGCCAGGGTGTTTCATAGTGCCCCAGAGGCAGCCTCCAGGTGTTCACCCCCACCTGTGAAGGCTCATCACACCAGAATGAAGAAGAATGCTTCCATGAATTTCAGCAGGAGAAAGACAACACCCCAACATCCTCCCCTGCTGCTGGAGGTAACCACAAGCAGTTTGGAAAACTGACTTCACAGGGATCTGGCAAAGTACATTCCCTCATCCTCCCATGCCCATTTCCGGCTGAAAGGTAGGAAAAATATTTTTGGTCAGTCCTAGGTGCAAGTCATCAGGTCTTGTTGGCACTTTTAACAAACAACACAGCTGCAGCTACAGAGAAAGGTGCATACCTGATCCCAGATGCACTCGCCCTTACAGGCTGTGTAAAGATCTTATGGAGTTTGGATTTACTGCAGCTCCAGGCTCTGTCTTCTGGCCTTCATGCCACAGCCAATGCTCCTCTGCCTGCAGTGAGCTTCTCCGCACACAACCTGCCAGACAGTCCTTTCTGTTTTTCAGTAGAGTTTGTTTTCTCCTGGTTTATCTCCCTAGTGTGGCTCTTAGGTGTAGAAACACCAAGGTTTGCAACATGCAGCTGAAGGTATGGCAGTAGCCTGGGACAGCAGCTGGGATCAGCCAAAGCACCATGAATGTTTCCCAGGCCAGGCAGCCAGGATGATTCTGCCTTGCCACCCTGAGCTCCCAAACAAGGAGCTGAGCACTGTTTACTTCCTCTGAGCTCAGGGGTGCTCAGCACGCCTCAGGCTTGGGACCAAAGTGACAGCCAACTGGCAGCAGCAGCTGGAATCTGCACACTGAAACACACAGAATAACTTAATTAAGGGTTTATGCACATGTAGAAATTGCAGCGAGGCACAGGAATGGCCAGCAGGTGGAGAAGAGATGCTCCATAAACTGCATGTGCTATATATTTATTTTTTAATTTTCTCTGCGCAGTCCTCTCTGTCAACCCTTTCCCCAGTACGGAAACAAACAAAATCGTGGAAGTGCTGCAGTACTGTACTCTGATCTTATCTTCATAAATCAAAGTGTTTATACTCTGGGTCGATACAATAAGTATCAGACCAAGAGTAACTGCACAGAAAGAAAATATCTCCTAGGTTACCACTCTCTATGTTTGAATCTACAAAGGAATCTCTCAGAGGCAGCTTTTTGTTAAAGTCTGTCATGCTTATCATGACAACCCCACTGTTCTGCAGCTATTTGTTTAGCAACAGGCATGAAATATGGTCTCCTTTCATCCCTGTATAAGTTACCTTCATTCTGCTGTTACAACAGGAAACAGGCAAATCATTTCCTCTCTGTGTTTGCAATGAGGAAACAAATATTGGAAATAAATGAAAAGCAAGCCAAGTCAGAGGCTAGCTAGCTTTTGGACATTCTCTGAATACACCATGCTACAGACACCTATTTACTTTTGCTGTGAAAGATTGCAGCCCCTTCCTTTGTATGTGAGTTCTCTGTTTGTTAACAATGTGGTCTCTTCTCTTATCTACAATTTATCCCAAGGAACTATTAAAAAGAAGGATTGGGGGAGGCTTCCTGCTGCTCTTGTCCCATTTCATGTCGCAGAGACAATTGCTGGTCAGGGAGAGGCCACTTGGCCAAAGCCTGTGCCCCGTGGGTTTATCTCGGCGCTGCCGGCGCAGCTCCCTCCAGCGCTCGCTGTCACGGGAGAGCGATCGCCCCTGCGGAGTGTGAAGATAAACAGATTTGAAGCCTTCAAGGCGTGTTCCCAGCACCTCCTCCCCCTCCCATGCACACAGGCTCGGCCTGCCAAAGCCCCCGCGCACAACACGGCTCCGGGGAGGACACCGGCATGTTTGAAGGGCCACACGGAGCTGTGACTTGCACCAAAACTGCACCGAGAATTCGGGCTGACCCGCTAAAGGCAACACCCCGGTGCAAGGAGCGAGCCGAGGGGGGTGAGCCGAGGGGAGCCAAAAGCTGGGCAGTGCAGCGCGGATTTCTTTTGATGCCCAAATAACTCCCTCCATCATCATCAGCTGCTGTCGCTGCGATTTTATTTCAGCTGGGCTGCGGGAGTCACTTGCGAGCCCGTGCGGACTTCCCGTACTTTAAAGGCTCTGTGTGCCCAGTGCTCTGCCCGAGCTGAAGGCAGGAGCCACCGCTCGATCAGTGTCCTGTGTGGCCCAAGGGACTGTAGGCAAATAGACCAGCCCACCTCGATTCCTCCTCCTCCTGAATTGCTCTCCTGGCTCGGGTCTGTGACTGGCCCCTGCCAGGAGCAGATCAGAGGCTCTGCTGGAAGCGCATCCTCACGTACCCGCATTTGATGCAGTTCAGCACTTAATGCCAACCCAGCACAGTCACTAGACATTGCAAAGAGCTTGCATGGCCAAGCAAGGAATTAGAGAACTAATCCTGATGGAAAGGATTTGGGGGGTGAAATATAATTTTTTCCCTCCTCTGGAATTATTTCCCCAGTTTGATTTAGTATGTGGCATATCCAGATGTGTCTACATAATACATAAGGAAGGCAACCAGCAGTTAAAGCTGCTCATAGAATAATTTGGTTCCAGCTGTGCTGCTCTCCAGCTATCTGTGCTGCTGTCCATTAGCCCAGAATTATGTTTGCTAAATAACATTTTGCTGTCATTTATGTTCAGATACTTCTATAAGATCACAAATGCTGGGACATGACAGAACTTGTATTGTTTAAGTAATACACACATGGAGTACATGCCAACATGTTCATCCCAAGTAACTGGGGAAAAAAAGTATCTGTGGTTGGAGGAGGAGGGTATGACACCTTAGTGAGTTAAATTGGCCTGATGTGTTTGGTTGAGGGCCAGATCAGTGCAAATCACTGAGTGGAAATCCCACCTGGAGGGGCTGGGGGGGCATCCCATTCAGCCTCAGGAAGGCACTGCAGCACTGACAGTGTGATGCCTTGGCCCAGCTAGAGAAAACCTTCAACATGCAGGCAGCTGGCCAAACCCTCCTGAGTATTAAAATTCCTACTGGCTTCAGGAGGGGCAGAGATGGACAAATGCCCTTCCCAAGGCATCCTGAGTGAGCTGCAGCTCCCCTGCCCCTGTTAACACCATTAACAGCCTGAGTCACATCCTGCAGCCCATCCCCACAGCCCATCCCTTCCGCAGCTGCAGCCCCAGAGCAACAGATTGAGCTGCTCAGGCTTCAATTAGATGCAGCATGATCAGGATTAATTTCTTTCTACAGTGAGAGATCAACTGATTCAGCCTGTTTGCACCTTAAGAGTCAATGAAATAGCTAGACTTTTTCCACTTAAAAAAAGAATTTACATGACTGAAATGTTTTTAGTTTTTCTAATTCAGGTTTATCTGAGTGTGCAAACTTTCAAATTCACCTCTTATCTTTACAAAATTACAGAATTTATATAAATGAAAGTTTGATCTTAGAATGGTTTACAGTCAGACTTGGAATTCTCAGTGTGGAGAATAGTAAAATGAATTATTTTGTTAAATAATAAATTTTAGCTACATGTTGATAGAGCCCAATTATACTATTTTTGCAGTGCATGAAGCAGCGCCTCATGTTTTCATAGCTAACTTTTAATTATACTAAGAAAAGCACTTGGAACACTCTGGTAAAGCACAGGTAATTACTTTTCACTAACCTGTGAAGTAATTTTTCTGCCAGTCTTCAGCACAGGATACAGGATATACATTTTTTAATACTTTTTTTACAGGATACCTGCAACTATTGGACTGAGACCCAACTCAGGAATGAACAGCTGCTCAAGTGCCCTGGTTTTTGGTCCGTTTCTGTCGGTCTACATGGAAAGGCAGCCGTTTATTTAAAACTCTGCATTACAGCAAGCAATAGTGCATGAACAACTAATTAGGAATAAATCTCTTAAGGAGGGACAACTAATTGCTGGGCAGCAATACATGGCTCATAACTCTATCAAACACTTCCTGAAACTGAGTTAAATATATAAGGTAGCATAACTAGAAAATAATGTATTATTCAAAGTAAAGAAAATCTATTCGCAGAAACCACAGCTTCAGCTAGAGAGTAATTTCTAATGTCTTCTATTAGAAATTCCATTTCTTGAGCAAAGGAATAAGCAGATTTTCCAGACAAAGGGATGGCACGGTCTGGCCAGGGTAACTTCTATTAAAGTGGCATAGTTTGTCATATCTGACAACCCACTGAAGAAAGTTATCACTAGTTAACGGCCTGACCCTGCATTCCTGATGTACACAAAAATCCCTTTGAAGTCAATGAAGCATCCTGCTCAGATAACTATATCAGGATTTGCCAATTAATGAAAACTTCTAATTTCTTTAGTAGATTACAAAAGGTTTTCCCTGAAAAATAACTATTACATGTTACTCACAGCAACTCCTTGGCAGTGTGGGTTTGTTTCCAGCAGCTCTTGCAGCACAGGAACTGCTTCTCAATAACTAGGAATTATAAAAAGTCAGATCCACATTGTTTTCTATTTGCATTGATCTGCCTAAAGTGTTCTTCTCTAGCTGATGTCTAGTTGAAGGTTTTGACAGCTTTGCATTCAAAAGGTCAGTAAGCAGTCCTCAGGGTAATTTGATTTAAACCTTTAGCATTTTGCATACTCCCAAGCAGCAGTGCATAGAAGGACATGTGTGTTCACAGCCTCCAAAAGGTCATTCTTCCCAGCCCTCAAAACAAAACCCCAGTCAGAAATATTTCAGCTTGTAGAAAATATCAGAAAAGCTATCAGGCAATTATGAAAACATTTTCCATTAAATTGAACTCGAAAGGGCTTAAGAAAAACAAATTGTGATGTATGTTTTCAGACTGCGGTGTATTTCAAGAGAAAGTTTTACATTCTGTCACATTTAGGAAGGCTGCCTTATCTGTCTTTCTTCAAGAGGCAGGCTCACTTACTCAATGTCTGTTCAGGTTTTCCAAGCAGACTGGCCTCCCCCCTCCCTGAAATCCCAAGCCTCTCTCTGGCATGAAAACCTGAAACCTATAATGCAAAATTTGTTTGAAGTCTCATTAAGCAAGAAACCTCAAATTAAGGACAGCTCAGCAAAACAAAACATTTTTCTACAGAATCACGTGAACATAAACCAAGCATTATATGGAAGTTCTCCCTCATTATCCCCTTTGTGAGCTGTTTGTATTCTGATTAGTGTGCTAATGATATATGTTCCACTGAGAAAAAGCAATTAAGTCTCCACTTCAAAGAAAGATGATTTAGTGTACGAGTCTCAATGCTTGCACTTGCATCTCTTACTGATTTTGTGATGCTGCAGAGCAACATGGCAGCTGTTAAATGCTGAATTTCCATTTATAACTATGGAAGATGGTAGGTGTTGGTTGCCTTTTAAACATACAGATGTTTCAATAATGTGCTTCTATGGCACTAGAGGTGTGGATTCTTGGTGGTGCTTCAACTGCAGATAAATAAGTGAGCTCCTCTCAGTTCACATCACAAGAACTGCACACTGATTCCTTTAAAGAAATAGTTGATTAAAATGGGGACATATTAAAATAAACTGCCTGAAAAAAATCAGAATCTCATACAAAAGAGACCCTATGTGAAGAACCCAAGCACCACAACAAACTAATGAGAAACAGAAAGGAAAACACACATGAACAGACAGCATGAAAAACAACACAAACAACAGACAGAAGAGTCTGGTCTCTTAACAATCGACATTAATTTTGACCACACAAGAAAAATTAAGACTATTTAAACCTACACATACTCAGTTTTAAACACTTCATCAGTACTTGGACATGTTACCATTGCAGTGATGTAACTCCCACCCAAGGGGATTGATGAGTATCACGTATTTGCTAAGTAATGCTGAAGTTGCACCCAAAAAAGTAAACTAGAAAAAAAAAAGGGAATCTCTGCTGATCCAGGACACGTTCACATTGACAGTATGCCAGAGGCAGCTGTGGATTTGAAGGAGACACGTGCAGATTTTTGTAAAGATGCTGTCAATTAGTGAAACAGCACTAAACTCTGCTATGGATTTACAGAACAAATCAAATGCCAAGGCACTAGGCAGCTTATAAAGTAAGTTTATGTGTGAAACAATGAGGGTAGGGAGAGAAAAATAGGATAGAAAAGTAGTTTACACTCATGTATTTTGCCTAGGTTTGATGCATAACTACTCAACTCAGTCTCCAGTAAAAAAAATTGTTTAATATGCTACAGATGTGACTCACTCATAGTAATTAAAAAGAATTTAAGTCATGTGTTCTTCAAGAAGCGTAAGTGAAGACTCAGTGGCACTTTAAAGCTCTGCCTCATAATGCAGCAAGAATGCTGAACAATCACCTGCACCACCTTGAGAAGTGAGACACTTGATGCAAGTAACCCCCAGCCTAAAATCCTGTCTGGTGAGAGAAATTTATTTTGAACAAAAAAACAACAGCCCCCATTGCCTCAAACCTCCAAGTTAGTGTTGAATGTGTCTTGCTCATGCCTAAAGTCTCATTTCCCTAACACCAAACTGAAGAGCACTTCCACACACATGATAACCTTTGGAGTAAAGGAGACATTTTAGAGGAAGATGATTTCTTACCAAACCCCTTCTAGTCAATACAAACCAAATTAGTGACACGGACTGAAAACCTGAGAAAGCCTCACCCACAGCAGTCTGAGAAAACCTGCGAATTAGGAGCAGTTTACATTGCAAGTTTTTGTTGAGATTAATCTATATATCTCACCTTTTTTTAGGCTAAATAAATTCACTTCTTCAACAACATCACAGCTCTTTATTCAGAAACATCATCCACTCTGTAATAGTAGTAATTAATACACAAACAGAGGTCACCACTATCCTTACTGAACATGCACCATGAAGGTCTACCTTCCCAGGAAAGCTCAGACCCTGAGAAGTCACCCTAAGGTTTCACACCACCCTAACACATGTAACCCCACCATGTTAGCAGCTCCTGGCACTGCCCTCCCCTCCCAGGTGCTGGGAAGGGTCCTGTCCTGTCCCCCACTGACCCCAGGGGCACCTGGGGGGAACCCCACGGGGGGAGGCCCCAAGCAGGGCATGGCCTGTGCCCAGCCCAGCCAGAAGAGTCCAAATCCCAGCAGAGCCTCTGCTGGAGTCTCCACGTTCTGTACAAGGCATCTGGAATCAGTGTTGAGCTGCAAAAGCCACAACCAGGAAACTTGCTTACAGCTCTCGGGCTTGGAGCAGCCCAGAAAAATGCTCCACAAACTGCCCTGTGTTCTCAGTGTGGTGTTTTGAAAGCTGAGAAGAGCAAAACTATTCCTGTTGCAGCCATTCTCTCTCTCCCTCCTGTTACAGTCCAGTCCCTGCCCTAGAATGAGCATCTTGCTCAAGTCTACCCTACAGTCTCTTCACAGATTAACGCTTCTTACCAGATTTGCACAAAATCTCTTACCAAGCATCAACTCTACATACTCTTTTTTTTTTCTTCCCAGCAGATTGATACATTTAGCTCTTACCTACCTGCCCATGGGATCTTCAAGGTCTCCTTCTAACCCAGACCATTCTATGAGTTTATGATTCTCTGATCCTCAGCACCACCAACCTCTCCTTTCCCAGTGACCTTGGGCTTTTGTAGAAACATGAATGAATTTGTCAAAGGCTGCATGTCTAAGGAGCAGAACACTGGGAAATGGTGCTGCTGCATCTTAAAACCTGTACAAAAGTAGCAGCATATTGTGCTGGAACTGCTGCCATGGCCCACCCAGGAGTACTAAAACTACTGAATTCTTGCTATTTCAAGACTACAGATTTGTACTTCAAAGAACTGAATCACAACTTATTAGAATAAACTTTTATTTACCGCTCTCAGGATCCTTATTTTATACTTTAAAGTATGCAACAAAACCTGCTACATTCAAATCTATACAGATTTACTGATATATCATTCACGTTTTACAAAACTGCATATAGATTTGGGAAATTTGTATAAGTTACCTTTATTTACATGTAATATTCTCAGTCCTAATGACCTAGTCAAAGAATAAAACAAAGTGGGATTGTAAATATCCCTTAAGACCCATTAACATTTGTTACATAATTTACATATCTTCAAAGAGAGATGTGCTACACTTTCTTCTTGCATATTTATAAAGACTGTGACTAAACAGAAATTTGCTGGCCAAAGCTAGGTACTGTCATTTCCTCAGATCATAATAAAATGTTAATTGACATCATAATAAAATGTTAAAATTTGAGCAAGCCAGGTATATAAACCAACTTTTTTCTTTTAGAACCAACTTTGCTAATCATATTAACTAGCACTTGCTCAAAAAAAAGGTTAACATTAATACAAAAAATACCCACATTTACAAAAGAAATCAAACTAATATTTATATGACAAGTTGATCTACAATAAATTGCACATTGTTGGTTATGACTTTGGTTATACTGTCTTAACAAATTTGGTTTCTAGACTAACAGTGGAGAAAAAATATAAAAATGCAGCTGTAGAAACTAGCAACCTGTAAACATATCACAGAACCAAATTCTGCACCTGAGCACGTGTGCAGAACCTCCATGCAGTGCAGAGAAGTTTGCACACACCAGAGTGCTGAATTTGGCCCAGAAAACCCTGTAAACATGTTCTTTATTGTTATGTAGTGCAATACTGCAAGAATGGATAATAAAGGCCTCTAACTATCAGTAACTAATACTGAGTGATATCCATACAAATTTCACTTTGATTTGTTGCAAAAGGCTGAATTGAAAATATTATCCATCACTGAACTACAAATTTATCAAAAAAAGTGATGAACACTCAATAAACAAACATCAGTATACAAATCCAAACAAAAAAATGGATCTAATTTCTCATTACAACTCAGAATTATGTTGCTTATCTGTTTTGTATAAAAAACTTGGGTTTGTTACACTGTTTTAACAAAAGCAAGGTAGAAACAGAAATTAACAAATGTGTCAGCGAGTCAATGTTCTGCAAACTGATGGCTGATAATGCAAACAAAGGCTTTCCAATGTTTTACCTAATATGCTGAATTATAAAGTGCTTTGAGCAGATCTGTTGCAAACAGGCTGAAGCAGCACAGATTATGGTATTGCATTACATGAAGTTTGTTGGGTTTGGTGTTTTTTGTTTGGCTGGTTCCTTTTTTAAACAGTTTAACAATTTCAGTTGTTCCTCTTAAATCAGCAATTCAAATTTAAATCCTCTGCAAAGATTTCTTCACAGCTTTACTTCAGTAGTTTACTGCAGGACAGTCTCAAATATTGTACAAGAGGCAACTGCTTAAAAAACATTTTAGTTTTTGACTTACTTGACACTAGCCTGTCCAATGTGTATATTGTATTTATCAGCAAATTACAGAAAACTGTGGAAATGACAAAATACTTTTTCAAAAGTTAGTGAATTTTTACCACTTAACTTATTTTACATGTGATACTATGAAGATTCAATAGCCATGTGACTAAATACAATGGTAGTCCCTGGAAAATTCAAATTTGTTTGTAAACCCTTCAGATGAAATTGCAGCACTGGACCAATATCAGTTATGTCTGTGTCCTAATCAACCCCATCAAAACCCTGAGTGTTTTCAATCGCTAGAAGAAGTTTATCCCATAAATCTTCAAATGAGTCATATGGAGGCAAATCCAAGCGATTAAAGCTGAAAAACAGATGAAAACTCTTAAATGTCTTATCGCTCTTACTAAAGGTTACAATTTACTTAAATTAAATACTCACCAGGTATGAGCTCGTGGCAGTTTTTCAGGGGTGCCCCACTGTTCAACTGTGAACAACTGTGGTCCATTTGAACCTGCAGAAAAGAATACATCCATTTTCACACTCTTATAAAATTGAAATTAAGAACTATTTTGGTTTTTTGTAACCTGACTTTAGTAGGAGCCAGCTATATGAATCAAATCAATCTATACTCAGTAATGGTCAATAATCCAAATTCCCTTGCATTTTAATTATTTCTTGCTATACCTTGATTTCAAGAGACTTTTACACCATAAGCTCAGATGTCTAAGACCTAAATGCATACGCACAGTCATTGGCACTGAAAATTTTACGGAGAAAACAATTCTATGCTGTATAAATTCTGCATGTAAAAAATTACACATTTATCACCATGTGCCAAGTTATGCAACCTGGTAGAAAGTTTTCGATGTCCACCTTTACCTATGCAACACCAGTGCAGACCAACTGAGAACTTTTGAACCATCTGTGTGCTCCAAGGACATTCTTATGCACCTCAGGGAACATTTCTGGCTAGCAGGTGCAGCCCCAGCTACCTCTGTGTCTTCAACACCTGTCTTGTAGCATGTCCTATCTGAAAGGTTTTTGGACCTCTCAACACTCAGCAAGTAGATGCAAAGGGCATTTTATAACCATTTCCTTCAGCTGCTGAAAGCATTTGTGTTCATCTGGAGAAGACTGTGTAGTTTAAAAAAAACCTTAATCACCGTCTTGCCAGAGAAGGTCTTGTTCAGGGTCCTAGTTCTCCAGGTTGGGAGATTTGCTCCCAGAGTCCGAGCACTCCTGTTTTGGGAGCAGAAATGCCTCTCTGTGCCACGAGAGGGAGATCTCCGCTAGGAAGCCAGACCCGGGGCTGCTGCAGACAGGGGTGGGAAGGTAACAGCTTCGGGCCAGCAGCAAAGCGCCACGGACCAGCACGAGGCACTGCAGAACCCCCTGCAGGTCCTCAAATAGAAGCAGGTACAGGAAACGTGATTCTGATCCTAACTGCAGGTTAGTGAGGATGTAACAGAAATAACCATAAAAGAAATAAACGAAGCACTGTGTAAGACAACCACTAATTGAATTTTTCATTAATGAGTGAATTACAGAAACTGGGACTTGGCCAGAATACTGCCCAGGAATATCCTAATTCCCAGGCAGAAGGAAGCCAAGAGCTTCAGTAGTTTCTTTCCCTGGATAATTCCTTAGTTCTATCTCTAGTAGGGTTTTCAGACAAATAAAGCAGAAGTCCTGAGGCAGCAGAATTCCTACTGGGTTCCCCTGTGACGAGCATGTGCTGTAACACCAACAGTGCCAAGGTGCAGGTGCAACAGCAGGCATATGGCTCAAGTTTGCTGAGGGCACTGTCCTTCCCATTGGAACTCACAACTCATTTACTGATGGAAGAGAAAAAATAAACTGAGTATTTACAATAAAAATGAAGACTTGGAGACAACTGGTGGGTGGTATTTGTTCACAACTCTTTTGTTTTATAAACAAATTAGTGTCTTGTTTATAAAGAAGAAAATGTTTAATCAATAGGCAAATTAGGTTATTCAGTCACTTGCACAGGGTCTCAAGCACTTCCAGCCTTAATAAAGTAGTCCAGCAGAAAACATAATAGCTGATGGCAGCTGCAAACAGGCTCCTGCCAGCAGAGCATCCCACCCTCTGCAGGCTGCTCTCTGTGCCTGCCCCTGCTCGATCCTCAGTGGCTTCCTGGCTTTGCTTTTGAAGTCGCTCCCCGCTGTCATCTGCCTGTTTCAGTCTCTGTGCTGTAGGTTCACAACTTTTCTCCTGGCATTGTGTTTAACTCGTGTCATTTCCGTGGTTCCCTCTGGAGGATGCCCTTACAAACAACTGTGTCTGTACAACCGTGGCTTGTGAGCAGATAAAAACAGTTGGGGAACTGAAGTTAACTGCTGATGCCAGCACGTCTTTGTAATCAGATCTTGGATAACTGAATTTTCTTCATGCTCAATCATGTGTTAAACAGGATTTTTGGAGCTCTTGAGAACTTTAAAAATCCACATTCATTCGAGAAGTCCTATGCATTTAAAAACTTCCAAAATCACACTTAAAACAAAGTATTTACAGAATATGGGACACATGTGTGATCTAAGTGACTCCCCTCTAACTCTGATTCTTATAACTGCCAGTATATACTGATTTTTAAAGCAAAATCTGAAAAATAATTTGCCTGTGTGTGAAGTCGAACATCAGGACAATTTTGGTTTCAAGTTCTCTATTACTTAATTGTGGAGATAATTGTAAGTACTCACCATATAGCTCAGCAAAGCCATTCATGGGAACACGGGATGTGCCAGTAACAAACTGAAGTAATCGTATTCTCTTTTCAGAGTCCATCATTAAGACTGCCTATGTATGATAATGATTACAATTAAAGATTTATTTTTACGCTAGTAGACTTATGCAACATAATATCTACCTCTGAACCATCATCTTGGAGATACACATACATTTGTTTGGTGATACACTGCCTATTGCTGAAAGCTATGAAGTCAACAATTTTTTAATGGTACTGTAACAAGAGAATGGTTACTGGCTTAGCAGGCTGTTAAAATACTTTCCTTGAAGATTTGGCCCCTACTTTCTTTGAAGTTTCCTGATGTTATGAACTAGCAGCCAAATTCCTGTAATTTATTAAACAGAAGAGTTTAACACCTCTTTAGTGTAAAGAGTGTTTTTCTGTGCCAGAAAAACCTACACAGATATACCTTTAACCCTAGTCAGACACAGATTTTTTTTTTGAAAAAGCAAGCATCAGTATTGTATTTACATTCTTACCATCTATCTCATCTTTAGTTTTCTTACCTCCTCAGGAATTTTAATGGTCAAATAATATTTACCTAACCTATTGTTTAATCACACAATAAACTAGCAGAGCAGAAAGGCAGCAGCTTTTGAGTAGAAAAATATGAGAATTTCACAATACCTTCCAGAACCACTGTATTACTTGATGGTTTATGTTGTAGCCATTTTTGTATTTTGTATGTAGTTTCCAATCAGCCACATCCACATCTCCCAATCCACACATTAATAACTACAAAGATTAAAAAAAGAACAAAACACACCAAAGCTTAAGTCAGTAAAATTAAGTTTCAGTGGAACTTGCTTTCTTTTCCGTGATACACTTACCTCTAGCTCATTTTCATCAAAAAGTTTAATCAGGTCCTGTGGTATTAGTTCAAAAAAGCCCTAAAAAGATGAGGGAAGTTTTCAAAGATCAAGTCAACATTATTTAAGCCTTTTTATCCATGGAGAACAATATTTAGAGGCTTCAGTAAGCAGAGCCAAAGCAATACATCAAATACAGATGTTTGGACATCAGTAGTCTCCAGTTTGGTTATAGTACTTTCAACTCTGACTTCTCACATCTTAATTGTGCAACTGTGAGTGATGAATATGGAAGTCTGAGTATCATTTATGCAATACAATTTATACAAATAAGGACAAGCAACCTAGTTTAAATCAAACAAAATAAGTTTCATTTCTCCAAAGTTCATTAAATAGTTTGCATGACAGCTAGAGCTGAAAAATCAGCAAATTTTTTAACACGAATTAAACACCTCAGTAAAAATATATCAAAAAGATTTTTAAGTCTGAAATATTTCAAAGCTGACACTATAAAAAGTATCACTGCCTTTCTTATACCTTATTTACATAACCAAATTATCTGTGGGCCTTCGGGATGTCCAAAAAAGCTTAATATTAGATGTAATTGTAATTAAAACTATACCTCTTTAAAAGCTGTCATTTGTTTCTGTACTCTGCTCACAAATCTCCACTGAATTACAAGACTGTAGGGGAAAAAAAAGGAAGAGAGCAAAACCATTTAACATCGAAGTGATTTATATATCCAAAGAACAACTTCCTTTTGTAAATGAAGCTAACACAACCCCTGTAGAGGGGAATCCAGTGAGATACATTGCACACAGCAGCCACTACTCACTGAATGTAGTCTCTTTTGTTCTTGTTGGTGACAACTATTTCTGATCCACCACTTTTCAGTTCATGTTGATGGGTCTAAATGCAACACAGAGAATGGGTGTTAAACGAGATGGGCATGTAACAGAATTCATATGTTAATATCAGGTAATTCAGGTAACTCTCGAACACTGCAGAATGCAGAATTTGAAAACTATGAGAAATAGATCCAGTTTCACAGGTCATGGAATAATATAATTTGGGATCCCAGAAATGTGAACCTCGCTAACTGCATATTCCATGACCCAGCCTTCCCTTCCAGTCTCAAGGAAAACCAGTCACAGAACCACTTCAGCAATAGTCTCAGTAAGTGAGTGAATCAATGTGCATCTCTATTATATAATGATTTATACTACTACAACCTCAGGAGACAAATATTTGATTTTCAGTTGATCATGGACATACATTTTCATTGCTCCTACTTAAGATCAATGTAGTTACACAAGACCACAAAGGTTATTATCCTACTTAGATCTAGTTGGCAGCCGTAATTTGGAAATTTTATACAAAACCTGTGGTATTTCTACATGACTAATCCTAAATAGCTTTCTACACAATAATAAACTCGTTTATTCTACAAGTTTCTAGTACATACTAGAGAAAAAAACATTATCTCTCAGTGATTCCAACCATTTTCAAAAAAGCTCATCCTTTTCATCCAATCAGATAAAAACAACCTCTACTCCAGATGAAGCAATGGACTGTGGATATTAGTCTTGGGTTGCCTTCACAGCAACAGCTACATTTCTATGCAAGTATTATTTAAGAAAGGAAAGCAATTTTTTAAAGCTCTGCTTATTTCCAAGTCCTTTATCACATCACAGACAGGTTAAAAGCACTGCATGAGCAAAAAGCAGCTGAGTGAATGAAGGGGTTTTCTTAACACCATACATATAAATTCAGCTAATTTCACAGGTCAAATTTTTTTTTTCATATATTTGGTCTATTCTTCTTTACATAAACATACTGACCTGACCAAAAAGTTCTTCATCAACTATAAATCTGAGGTCTAGTTCTGTTGGGTCATTTTCAAGAATCCATCTCAGAGAATTGTAATATTCACTATCCTAAGAAAGAATTACAAAACAGTAAACAGAAAATAGAGTAGCCACCTTTAAAGTTGCAAGAGGTTCCACGACAACCCACTGACTGCTGCTACCCGGGTAATGATCTACTGGCTACTCTGCAACTGGACAAAGCGCTAAAGATGTTTGAAACCTGAAGACTCAGCAATCTATGTGAATGTCTCACACAGCAAAACAGTGATGTCACAGCACTATCTCAAGTAATGTACTTTGGACTCTGTCTCTCATCCTGTATTCATCATCCTTTTATTATTAGGCATTACTATAAAGAGCCTTAGGAAACGAAAATTAAAATAAAGCCACCTGCATCTTGGGCTGTATCCAAAGCAGTGTGACCAGCAGGTCAAGGGAGGTGATTCCCCCCATCTCCACTCCCGTGAGACCCCACCTTGAGTGCTGCCTCCAGCTCCGGGACCCACAGCGTGTAAAGGACATGGAGCTGCTGGAGCAAGGCCAGAGGAGGCCACAGGGATGCTCTGAGGGCTGGAGCCCCTCTGCTGTGGAGACAGGCTGAGGGACCTGGGGGTGTTCAGCCTGAGAAGAAAAAGCTTTGGGGAGACCTTTGAGCACCTGCCAGTACCAATAGAAGGGCTACAGAAAATATGGAAAAGGACTCCCGATCAAGGAGTGCAGTGATAGGATGAGGGACAACAATTTTAAACTGAAGGAGAGTATATTTAGCTTAGATACTAAGAAAACATTCTTCATTGTGAGGGTGGTGAGGCCCTGGCACAGGCTGCCCAGAAAAGCTGTGGATACCCCATCCCTGGAAGTGTCCAAGGCTGGATTGGACAGGCCTTTGAGCAGCCTGGGATAGTGGAAGGTGTCCCTGCCCATGGCATGGGGGTTGGACATGGATGATCTTTAGGGTCCCTTCCCATCAGCTATTCCATGATTCCAGAGAAATGAACAAAACCCAAATCAAAACACAGGAAAACCCACACCCAAAAAATCAGGACATATCTATAAATCTATTATTCAGAGACAGACAGGAACTATACACTGTAATCTTAAAGGACAGCAAAACCAGGAACAGATGAAAGAGATCAAATGAAATTCACTTTGGCCATGAGTACTGTAGATAAGAGCCATTATCAGGCAACCAACCAAATAAGGAAATTCTAAGGGCTGTGTTTTTCTCTAAAAATGTTACACTGTATCACTCAAATATTTTCAGTCTCTGAAAGTATAAGAATATAATTATTATTAATAATCAAAACCACAAAGTAATGTAAAAAACAGTTTAAGACAAGGATCCTAAAGATATTCATATGCAATTTTAAGAACCCTTGTGTCTAGAAATATTTGAAGAAAACAGCATAGAAAGTTTAGAGTCAAGTTTCCAATACAGCTCAACTGACTTAAACTTGAGTCTAAGTCTTTGATTTTCACCGGAAGTTTTAATTCCTATACAACTTAGACTTACAAAAGATGTAGCCTAAAAATTCTTTAAATCATGTATTTTCACCCCTCCCAGTGTCATTAAAGATATATATATAGAGAAGAATTAATATGAACATGAAATCTTAACAGATGATAAAGCAAATCACATACCACAGACTCCATGTCATGTAGTGTTATTGGTTTTTGGAGCATCATCTTGTAAAAAGGACGAATAAAAAAGGCTTGAAAGAAGAAGAAATAAATTCAACAGTATGTAACTTGAAATTCAAAACAGGCACAATATTAATATAAATATCATATTACATAGAATAAATACTAACCATCCAAAAGTTTGCCATGGTAAACAGCCATTCCAGCCACACGACCTATAAACTTGAAATAAGAGAGATGATCTTCATTGCAAAGTCCAGAGTTTGGATTGATCTGCAGAGTATAGTTATCTCTGACGGTGAGGGAAGGCACAGGGAAGAGAAAGAAAAACACAATGTTGTACTATTGGAACATCTGAAGATCTGAAAGACATCACTAGTTAAATCAGTTATTGCTTATCATGATGTTAGTATCTAATATTTAACAATACTCAATAGAAGATTATTAGCATATCAGAAACAGCCACCATGTAAATTAGAGACATATCAAAGAGAAAGGATTAACTGCTATTAATTTTAAAGCTCTGCATTATTTGTGAAGTGCTGCTTCTTCTGTTAAGCAGGAGATGGCTGCAAGCTCATCCTTGGCCATGCAAGGATCACATGGCTTATGCTGGACATTATTCTTCTGCCAAGCAACAAGGTGCAGATTACTGCACTTATTAACACTAAACCCTCCTGTGCAGCTGCAGGTGGGAGAAAGGGGCAGTAATTCTCTTTTTAAAGAAAATACAAGAAATACAATTGGTGTGCTTTCCCTAGGAAAGTTGTCATGTCTTCCAGACCTGTATTACTTACGTAGCTGAATATTCGAACAATCCATAATAAGGATTAAACATTTCTTTAGAGAGAAGGAAGAACCATTCCCTGGCCACTCCTCCATAGTCTAAACCTTTTTCACCATCAAATTCAATCCAAAGTCTTGCTTTAAGGAAATCTGCTCTCTTTACAGATATAATTCTTCTGTAAGAATCTTCAAGGATTGTTGTGCGATGAATTTTCATTTCAAATCTATTTGGAATATCACTCTAAAAAAAAAGAGAATATGAACACATAGAATGGTAGAACAAAACCCAGCATTTTATAACTTTGCAGAGTATGTAAATTCTGTAAAAAGACAACTTGGAAATATAACAAAATATGATTGAGAAAAGGCTCTGTTTACCTACAATTCAACTAGCAAGGAAAGTTTCAGATACTAAGTTCTATTTCATACTAAGAAAATACAGTTAAAGGAAGTTCTTACCAGTATATAGGCAGTTCTGCATGCAGCAATGCATGGAGTCTCTTTCGACACCGAACATTCATCATATTGCAAACTTGATTAAAAAAAGCTCACAGTTCATACATAGAATTATTTGGAACCATTTACCTGGCTTATTTCACCTTCCAGTTCAATATCCTAACTATAAGTACAGGTGTCCCATTCTCTTATGTAAGAAAAATCTATGATTGTATTTAATTCTTAAATTACCATGATTCTATGGAGTGGCTGAGCTGTGTATCATTTCTCAGATTAGTATAATGACATTTGAATGAATGCCAAGCTTGTTTGACCAGGAACACAAAAAAAGAGGTGCACATATAATTGTGTTCAACTTACATGTCAGCTCAAAATGCATGGGCAGACTTGGGAGATAAAAGGTGAATCTAAATGCAAAGGCTATTATTATATTTGTAAAATATCTCCCAAGGATACAAAATTTGATTGCAATTGTGCAGAGACTCACTGTTATCTGGCTGTCCAGATGCTATTTACAGTCTTTCACGGTAAGTGTTATAAATATACCTGGCACTGCCAATTCAACCTACAATTTGCCAATGAGATCTGTAAACTTCAGATTTTAAGGCTGTAACAAGTTATTACAGCCATCCAGCCAGACCAAGATGACAGTACAGATTTCTACATGGACAAGCTAAAACCTACTTTGAAAACTTCCACTTTCATATTCTGAAAAAACCCTATTATCCACTTGATCAGCGATTTCCAAGCTTTTCTGTAGCCAGTTTAATTTCAGGCTCACAGTTCTTTGAACCTTTTGGAATTTCTACCTTTTCAATTAGATTGCTTGCAGTCTCATCTCTGCATAAAGTCACAAACCCTGCTGTTAGATTAAATGCTAATTGTTACCAAGTTGCTGCTCCACAAACCTGAACTTCCCTTTGTTCAGGGGCATAAGTTTCTTAACCTTCTGCCAGACTCCTACTGATAACTAACCTGTTTCTTCAACTTCTTTCTGAAGAATTCATACTTCCGTTTATAGTCCCTGGAGTAAGGCACAGCCTTTGCGGGGAGAAGAAAAACCAATAAAATAAGGAAAAAGGAAAAAGAGAAAGTTTGAGATACTCTAACAATTAATATAATGTAAATTAGTCTTTGTCTGTGAAACATAGACAACAGGAATGTATGTTTCACTGAGTGGCAGGGGGGACTTTCAATTTATAAACATCTGGAATGAAAAGCACTTCTGTTCAGATCAGTTCCAAAGCATTTATCCTGTGGCTTCCCAGGAGCTGATGTGAGAGATCAGTGAGTGGCCCAGATCAAAGTGACCCAAATGCCTTTGGTGACATACAGAACGCATAGTCCTTCCCTGCTGTATCATCAGAGACCTGGCTACAAACACCTCTATTTTCCATGGGCAGAGAAGGCTGTTTACATATGTGGGCTATTAATAAACACAGATATCAGCTGAACACTAAAACCTATCTATAATTATAATGTGTACCAGCATTGCAATTAGTCCTGGCAATTTTGCACTTCAGAGTAAGTATCAAGGTTAGATAATTATTTTTCAGTTGGAAACTAATTTCATTCCTTTTTAAGAGATCTTGTTTCCTTTTTCCCCCTTTTTTCCTTGAGTTTATGTCTTGAATTGCACTATTGTGGATAGAAAAAATGTAATTTTTTTCACCCACTTTAAATCCCTCCCCCCACATCTATAAGGGAAACCTTCTTACTACCACGGGAACTGCCTTTTCTTTCTGGCATTTAAGGAGCATTTCCACAGAATGCTTTCTAAACAGTCTTAAAAAAAAAAAAGAAAAAAAAAAAAGCTTTGTTCAAAGACCCTGGAAATTTCACCTTCTAGATCAACTAATTGTTAACAAGAGTTTGGATTCTATTAATAGTATTTTTGAAAAATATGAAAAATCTCTGTAAGGATGCTTACTGGCCCAGTTATAGCCACATTCTGCAGTCGAGGATCCTCCCACTGTGTTCTCTTTGTATCTGCAAGAAATTTCTTAATTAGTTCCATTAATTCAGATAATGTTCAGAAATAAAATGATGAGTGGGACAGAATACTACATTGTACATACTGTGGTTTATGAAGAATATTCTTCCATCTGTGTGAGTTCTCTCTTCCCATCCTGGCTGTAAGAAGGTGACACTTTTATTACAAATTTCTGATCATACGGTTTGCACAGAACTCAACATGATCTGCAGTTGTGGGCATTCCCCCCCTCCATCTACTGTCAGCACTGGGATTCGAAATAGAGTATTTTTTGTTTGGAAAAAAGCAGGCTGCATTTTCTCATGTGCAAATTTCAATAGTGCTAATTTAAAGTTAAATTGTTCCATCTGCAAAACAAGTACAAAATGGTTTTCTTACAGGTAGTGGGCCCAGGTCTACTGGATCTAGGGAAGTCTTTCTCCTCAGATGAGCAGAAATTTTCACTCTTGGATCTTCCTTTGAAAAGAAAACAAGCAGCACATTAGAATCCTTCTGCTGTTTTGCTCTGCTTTAGATTTTCCCTCTTTATTAATGACTGTATAAAGAATGTGCCTAGGACCAACTAGGTAATTGTTGCACATTCTACAGCCAGAGGAACCCTTGGGGATTCTCAGTACTGCAGTAATTTACAATCATCTAGGGACCTCTCACTTTTTATTTACATAAATAGAAATGAAACTCCCTCATTTAACTCAAGTTTTCTGTAATTGAGTCAAATTACTCTTTCCACATGGTTTCTGGCACTTCTTGTGCTTTTTGGGTTTGGTGCGGTTTTCTTGTTGTTCAGTTGCTTAGTTGGGTTTTTTGGGGGATGTGGGGGGTGAAGGTGGTTGCGCTAAATGAGTTCTTTCCATAAACCTGGAGAAAAGAACACTCACTTTGAATCCCTTTAATGCATTTATCTCTCTCCTTTCATCTGACAGTAATAACTGATCTACTCCTGAAATGCTCAAGTCCATCTAACAACACTGCCAAATGGTGTGCAGTGCCACTCTGTGGAACTGCAGGTGTACAGCTCCCTCATCCATACTGCAGCTGCACCTGGTCTGCTTTCCTAAGTATCCATGTTATTCCCTGAGATAAATTCAAAGGTAATGGATTTCCTGTTGAAGCTAAGTTTACAAAACTGATTTCTGGTAACAGCACATGTAAGCTATCTCAGTTTGACAATGACATTTAGGAGGCATTTTACATCTGCCAAACAGATTTCTATTTTTCTCCTTCCAAGCTAAATTTTCAAGTGCCATTACAGCTAGGAAAGCTGATAAAATATATATAATGAGTAGAAGATTAAATTCCTTGGCATTTTTATTACTTATGCTCCTTAACAGACACAGCTACCTTGGCACTAAAGATAATACAGAAGCTTGTTGAAAGCAGTAAAGTTTGGATGTAAGAGAAACTAGAACTTCAGTCCATGAGAGCAGGCCATTACCCATGTTGTAGTTTTGGTATTGTGGTCAATAAAGAATGGTCTCCCATTGGGTGCATGTCGGACTTCCCAGCCTTTAGGGAGGAACCCTTGCTCCATTTCAGGCTGCTGCTGAGGAGACTGTTGTGATGAGTCACTGGATGTTGCTTGTGGCTGTCTTCCTACAGAAGTACCCTGTGCAGCTGACACCTGACTTGTTTCTGGAGGAATCTATGGTAAATGACAAAAAACCCCAACAAAATCAACTCAAAGCCATGCAAAGCAATATATTTTTTCTACTAATTTGTATTTTTGACTTATGGAAGTAGTTCCATAAAGCAAGTGCCAGACAGTACATGTATGTGTTTAGTCTAATATCAATAACATTGACTAAAAATCAATGATCATGCTATCAAGGTTAAAAGAAGCCTTTCAGCCTTTTCAGTCAGCTGTCACTCTAGGAGGCTTTCTTAGTATACCCATAGGTAGACTGATTTGCCATAAATGTGACTGTTCCTAACTCTCCTTGCAGTCTCTCAGGTATTTTACATAGTCTTTGACTAGTTTATGCTGTTTGTATGTTCTATTTCACAAAGAGGTCTCTCAACTTCTCTTATGCCAGATGTTTAAAAGGTTAAATGAAAAAAAATCAATAAATTAGATGACAGACAGTACCTGTACAACTGGCTTTATCCAGGTAGTGGTTCTAGAATTATGATCTATATAATATGACCTTCCTTTGTCATCTTGTCGTTCTTCCCAGCCTGGGGGCAATCCAGATGAAGTAGGCAGTAACTAAGTATTAGTAATAACAGATGAAAAACAATTAACAAAACTATGACACTTACTGTGAAAAGGTTTTCCTCTGTCAAATTAAAACAACAAAATTATAATCCAGAAGGTTTGTGACTTTTACAAACTGGATAAAATAGATAAGAAGTATTTAAGTCCTTAACTGAGTAGTCTGAAGTAAGAGATTTTTTGTTATTTGTTTATTTAAAATTCAAGCTCCTCATGTAAAGGATTCATTTATAAACTTGGTTTAGGCAGGGCTGATCAAACCTAGTACTTCTGGCAAGGAGCTCATAGCTTGCAGTGTCACTGTGAAAACATAATGTAATGTGGTACAGATTTTAATTAAAAATAAACAATCATAAGGCAAACAATTTGAAAAACAAAACTTGTATTTTCATGAGAAGACTACTTTCTTCTGCAGGCTCTGTCCATGCTAATGCTAAACAAGGTTGGAACATGAATGCTTTGACTGAACTAGTCTCATAACTGCCACTTTGTCAGGGACCTGCTGGACATGAAAGGCCAGATCTCACTTGAAATGTCGACACATCATACCCCTAAAAGCCTGTGTTTTTTGGAAGATGACATACCACTGGATGGGCAGGCTGCTCTTCAAGTCTGTAGGTTTGCAGACTACCTCTTCTGCTGGAATGGTTCTTGAAGCAGTGAAGAGGAATGACAACATATTAGCTGTTACTGCAGCTTTAAGGATGGCAGCAAACAGTCAACAATGGTTATCACAGGTCAATCTCTTACAGTCTGCATCATGAACGAAGTGTTGATTTTGTTTTGAAACACTGATTTAAGACAAAAAATTTTGAAACTCCTGTTTTAACTCTGCTAGAAACATTCAATTCACACTGCCTCTTGTAATCTTAAAACAGAGTAATAGAGGCTTGTAAAAGCTCAGAAAACCATAGCAACAGATGCTTTGGCATGTAAAACCTCAGAGTTAATTACAACTAGTTCCATTACAGTTGAATTTACAGTATAGAACATACTGTGTTATCTTGTCAGTAGAGTAAAGCCTGTGATACATCACCACTAACACAACTTCCCAGAGAGCAGATGAAGTGAATAATGACAAGATGTGAGAGTCCGAGACAGCCAATTTGAGAAGAGTAATTCAATGCCTGGGCTTTGCATAAGCATCCACCTTTCTGCCTAGAGCCATATTTAGACCTCATTTGCTACAATTAAGCAACTGTATTTCTTCTTGCTCCAGAATTTCCCTGATTATTTGTAGGATTTTTCCCTATCTACATACCCTTTTAGGACACTTCAAATTAAAATCACAACTAAGTTTTTAACATTTTTTTAGTGGGCAATGGAGGTGAAGTGAGGCAAGACTGTCATCCTTGCTGATTCTGGCAAATAATTTGAACATTAGCCTCTATCTTTGCTCAGGACACCCAAGCAAGCTGAAATAACAGTTTTCTTGCTATGCACTGGATGCTGAATAGCAGAGATCAAGTAAACTCTTGTTACTCTCACTTGGCTAATTCCAGCAACACTATGATGCATTTGTACAAACTCAGATGGACACTGTCAATTCCAAATTTACACGTGAAATGACACACTTAACATCACAAAAGCCACTGATTATTTCAATAACCAAGTCTAACAGACTAGATGGTCTGGGTCACCTCTATAGGCTTTCCTCAATGGACAGTGGACTTCTCATCAAATATCAGGTTACAAGGCTGTTTGGGGAGCTCAGCTTTCATAGGACAGCTGAGCCTATTTCCTTGCTTGCTCCCACCAAAAAGACAAGCTTCACCCCTGGATATGTAGTCCTGCTGCTTTCCTTTGCCACAGCAGCATTAGTCAGACAACCCAGCATGCTGTTTCAGCTTGATACAACTGCAAAAAACCAGAGCTGGGCAAAAGAGAATAGTTTTCTGCTGGGTTAGCAAGCTGGACAGACTCACCCAGAGGTCAGACAAGTTTCACAGCTGGCACAAGGGCTGTGGAACCGTATGAGCAAGCTCCCTTTTCCACTGGTGTGGAATCAGCAGGTTTGTTCAGCCCAATCATAAAACCTTATCTCAGTATTCCCAGTGAAAAATGGTCTCTCTTAAGACTTGTTGTAGTGGGAAAAGTAACCCACATAGCACAAATCCTTCAGAAATAAGCTGTCAGGATATGGACAGCTTTCTTCATCCATAGTTTTCAGCAGCACTGTGTCACTGGACTAAGAGGCAGATTTATAGACTGAAAAGTATTTCACACAAGGCTGTTTCAGCCTCAGGCAGAAATTCATAGAAGCAAAGTAGGGAAGAATAAAATGTTTGTTTAGATGGGTTTCTATAGTAAAAAGACTATTTTTAAAATCTCTGCATTTGAGATCAAGTTAAAAAATTGCTAAATGAAGTATTTATGGATCTAATTACCACTAGTAACCTTTTGTGCAAAATATTGATGCTAGTTCTACATTAGAACAACAAGAAAAATAATTTACAGTGTAGGCTGTTGACTGGCCAGTAGCTGAACTTCCAGAGGTAGTAAGTCTGTTACTCAATTCTTCTGCAAGATGAGTCTGTATATCACAATTACTCTGCGAGAGAGGTATTTGAAGGTTCTGACTGCTATACATTGTTGCCTCATCCTCAGTTATAATTTCCCAGCTCTTTAAAAGAAAATAAAGAAAAAAAGTAGTTTCAAGTTACAATTAGTTAAGACAAGCTTTTTGAGCAGACTAGATTAAAAAGCCACTTGCATTTCAGAAACATTCGGAGATTCTCTTTTACCTCGGGGGAATCCCTGTTGTCCACGTTCTCTGTCTCCTCCAAGATCTGTCGCCGGTGTGTGAACATGTGCTGGGCCTCCAGCTGCACAGTGCCAGTATCTGCCACAGCCACGCTGTCCCTGGGGGTGGGGGGGCACAAGTCAAGCCACAGCAGCCATGCTTTATCTTTCAACAGTAAGCCACAGCAAAAACATACATCACAGAAGAAAAAGGAACAGTCTGGACTATAAAACTTCATGTAAACTGTTTAAAATGAACACGCATTCATGTGAAGGTGAAGTGCAAGTTAAATTAAGGACCCAGGTAGCATTCCAGGGGAAAAAAACCCTGAGAAAAATAAGGGAAATAATTTTATTAAGTGCCTGACAGGAAGGAAGAACCAGGTTTAAAACTGAACAATTATTTCCTTTCCATTACTATAGTTATTATATAATTGCAACCAGTTTCTATTTGAACACAGAGCAAAGGAAGTGCACAGTGCAGTTAAATGACCTCCAGCCAGTGACCACTGCACATGGGCTGGAAAGCTAAGCTACAGAAAGCTCTCTACTTATTCTCCCTTGCTTTCAATGTAACTAGAGTGAACAAGACTTGAATTTGCAGGCCAAAGACATACTGAGCAGTTGGTCTTTTCCACTGTGTTCTTCTGAATTCATGATTGACATAGTAGGTCCTGCCGAGGATGTCCTGCCTTTCTTCCCAGCCTGAAGGCAGTGGAGGAGATTCCTCCTGCTGCTGCTGGGGCTGGCTGGCAGCATCTGGTTGGTCCAATATAATCCACCCAGGCTAAGAGATATAACAGAACTATTTTTAATATCACCACAGCTTAAAAAACTACTTCAATTTATTAAGCCACTCCCTTCCCTCCATTATATCTTAAGCCAGTAAATTCAGCTTACTGTGCTCATTTCTCAGGGCAAATTATGCATGCAGAAAGCTTATCTTTAACTCAAGTTCCTTAAACATATTAGTATCAGAAGTTGTTTATTCCAGCAAAACAATCAGCATTCACAGAATACATTAACAAAGTAAACAAATGTCATTCCCTACACATGCTGCCAATGTACTGGGCAGATGAGCATTCCCTTCTGTAACAAAGTTTAATTACAGCCAAGGTGGTAATGCTGAACAGAGTGAAATCTATAAAAGAAATCCACTAATCTACATTGGATGTGCTTACAGAAGATTACACATATGAAGTAGTTAAGATCAAAATATCCCTATGAATTGGAGAGAGTTGAAATTTTAAAACCAGAAAGATGTGTCTGTGTGGGGTCACACAATGCTAAATCTACAACAGAAACTCAGACTTACAATTTTATGTCAGATACATGCAATTGCTTCTAATTGGTTTGTTTCTAAAACATTATTTATAGCTTAGTGATTACTAACATTCAGTTTTCAGCAATAAACACATTTTCCCCACCTCCAATTCTTCAGCCTGTTCTGTGGTTTCTTCTTCAGACCCATTGTTTTTAGGTAAGTAAGTCATTTTTAATCTAAGGTGGCCTTTAACTCTTGATTTATGGCTGCAGAAGAGAAAATAAAATTATCTTATTGTGCACTTGTAAAATTGTTCCCTGGAAATAAAATAGCTGAAAATACACAACTAGAGGATTATTCTTAAGTTTCTCAGAACAAATTTGCTTTTTTACAATTAATTAATTAATTAATTGAGTTCTATAATGCTATTGTTTTCAGATTTCTGGATACAGCTTGGTATTATGTCCATAACTTGAAAGCTTTCTTTCCAACTCATTCTTCTGAAAAATTCCCTTGTATCCAAGGCTTAACAATAAGAACAAGAACTACTAAAATTCAGGAAGTATAAAATACTTTAAAAGTACTTGTGCTCCAACATGGCTGAGGAAGATCTATAGATCCAACATGTTCTGATGTTATTTCTAAATTGGAACCACTGTCTGAAAAATATTGTCATGCATTTAACGTATTTTATTTCTAAATACTAATTTATTGCTAAAAACTGCTCACATTTAGGTTAAGAAGCAGCATTTTAAAAACAAACATGAAATGCCTAACACTAACATCTGTGTCCAAAGGTTACCTATAATTTTAAAAAAACTTATCTTTTTTAACATAGGCCTTTCTAAATGTCTAGCAGCTGTCCAGCTTTTCAGTTTAATTTTTGATATGTTTATAATAAAAGTCACATGAAACTGTTCACATGAAACAGACAAACAAATAGGACAGGAAGGCAGGAAACAATTTTAAGTTGAAAAGGGATAAACGAGTTAATGCATAACACTGGTCTCAGTTTTCACTGTTCAGTGAAACAGTAAATTGGTCAGATTAACTTAAAATGCAAATTATATCATGGCCTGAAGAAAAATGATTCTTACCAAATAATCTGAAAGTATTTAAACAAAGTCTGACTTTTTAGTAGAACTGCAATATTTTACAAATGGATGCTCAAATTTCTTTAATGGAAACAGAAAAGCTGAGACAATGTTTACAGATTCATAACTAATTACACAAGAGCATTGTTTAGATATGAAGGATAGAATTTCCATGTGCTATTTACGAACCTTCTTGGATGAAGAACAAAATCCTTAAATGTATATGGTCTCTCCATACTTGGATTTTCTGTCTGGAATAAGAGATTTTTCAAGACAAATCTTTATCAAGCACTTGAAGTTAAATAAAACTACCAGAAATTTCCAATTGATTTCTTTAAAGGCCTTATAAAATTCTAAAATTTAAATTACAGGTTCAGGTACAGTAACAGCAATACCAGCCTTAATCTTCATAATAGGAGTAATGCTCTGGTTCAAGAAAAAAAATTCCCTTTCTGTGTCTACATATCCTATAGAACAAAACAACAACTGCTCTTGGAAATGTTTTACCATGATTATCATCCTGCCTTTAAAACAGTTGCTGACAGAAACCTGTTAGTATCTGCTAACATTTTGACACCTCAGAAGAAAATGAAAAGTTTGTTTCAATGGTCTTGGTGATATTTCTTTAAAACTTATCATGTGCTTTGCAAAAGGAATACAAAAACCAGAAAAAAACATGTTCAAAGTAACACGAGCTCTATTTCCCACTTACCCTCTTTTGTATCTGGTTATGTGAATAAGGAACATTAAAAGTAAATTTACAGATTTTAAGGAAAGTATTTTAGGAAATTACAATAATTACAATCTCTTCTTATCTTTAAGGCTGTTAATGTATGAAAAAGCTAAAAGCACTCCTAACTCTTGTAGCAGCAGAAACCAGTATCTAAACCCAAGGTAACCTACATTTTTTTAATAAATATCAGTACTCTAACAAATCCACAAAATAAACCAAAGAACCCACAGAGCAGGAGAGTGTGATCACTTATGAGTACAGTACTTCCTTAGATGCCTAACAGTGCACACAGAAATATTTTTTCCCTTTCACAGTCTTTAAACAAGCAAACAAAAAATACAAACCGGTAACTGATAAAGAGGAATATCCACTTGCCCAAGGAAATCATCTCGAGTCTACAGAAAACAAAAACAAACAAAAATCAGAGACAGCCAAAAGCTGCAAAGTATTTTAAAAACAATGTTGTGATGCCCCGAGAGCACAGCAATGCTCTCTAATACCCTGAAGACAGCTTTGAATTATGGGCAATACAACCAGTTCTGTACAGAACAGGTTCTGACTGACCCAACACTCAAAGCCTTGGACAGTTCTGGCTTCCTCAAAACGAAGTTTGAGGGTGCTGAGGGTGGTGATTTAGGCCGCTTATTAAATCCTATAGTAATGTTAAAAAAACAGGAGAGTTGTGCAGCAGCTCCAGTACAAAGATCGTCCCAGAGGACTCTCCACCTAAGGGCACCTGACAATGTCTGTAAGCCCAGGCAGCTGTTTAAAACAGGCATGTATAAACAATTTTTTCCTTTCCAAATAATACAGCTACTGTCAAAGATAACATGAAGCAAAAATAAGTTTAATCTGTGGTAAGTGCTTTGGAAGTTCCAGCAATCCCAGTGCTCCCAAGCCTGGCAGCAGCAGCAGCTTCGAGTTTGGCATCAAACCCAGTTATAACTATGAAAAATTACCTTTTGTCTACACATATTGCAAAGTATGGTTTTAACAACTACTATCTGAAAGATTCTGCCCTGTCTTGGATGTCTGCACTGTCTGACTGTGACTAGACTATGAATGCAGCAGCTTCACAGCTTGATCCCCCCGCAGCGTCGCCGCCAGCCCAGGGGAGGGACTGGCAGTGCACACTTGTCACTGCACAGGTTACTTTGGATCACTGATTTTTGCTTGCCAAAGAAATTAAAACTTTAGTAACCTATGCAGGTAATTTCAGTGTTCATCAGTAATCACCACCAACAAAGTATTTGACTTCTTGCAGGACTCCTGGAGCATGTGCTGAGTTGCTTCAAATTCACTCATGATTTGAAAACCTTTGCGAACCTCCACAGAAGCAGGAAAATGTATTATATGGGTCATTTAACATGAAGACATCTCTGCCCCTGTGCTGAAGTCAGGATGGCACAGAGTCTTCTGAAGAAATGTATAAACCTATGGCATTCTAAAAAATCCTCCACTGCAACAGGACTGCACTTTTTTGCATCAACTGAGTAAGGAGCTGTGAGTGTCTTCAACAATGTGGCCTGTGCAGCCTCTGGAATTTTAGGCTTTCTGATTTTTCCAGCTAACAAAAGATGTGCCTATTTCCCAAATCTGTTGGTGTACCACAAGCTTTTACTCAAACTCATGACCTCAGGATTTTGATGGTGTTGATCCCTAAAACTTTTTCACCACAAAGCTCTGCATCTTGCTCACATCTATTCCCTTCATCCCAGGGCAAAACCCTGTGTTTCACCTTTCTTCTAGCAAAACTGTATTTTTTTCTTTTTTGGTCCCATTCTCCATTCAAACAGCTCTGGCATTAAAGGTTATAAGTATTTCTTGCAGCAGTTCTTTCTCCCTTAATAATTCTGGTACCTTTTTTCTTTAGCTCTGTTGCCCTAAGTTTGTCCATTTCATCTTTAAATCACACATGTATATGAAGAATCAGAATCATAATTGTTTCTAAGTTTTACACCTCCAAAAAGCAAAACTCAGCTGCAGAGCTTGTCGTATATGGTAACACACTAAAGTTTAGAGATACGTAATTTCAAATTCAATTTGCAGCATGTATGTCTTATGTACAGATTTGAAGGAGTGGAAAGTGAAAATAAACACAAAACACCCAACTTTTTACTTTACAAACTCCTTAGAGATAGAAAGCTACAACAGGTTTTCATACCTGAGGAGGCTGAGGCTTCCCTGCCCCACTGAAGGAAAGCTTTCTGTACTGTTACAGACCACAGGTTTCTGCAAAAAAATAGCTATCATTTTTGCCTGGGAGGTTCTTTTTAAAATGGCATGGCACATACCTTAGACATGTTAAAAGGCTTAGTATTTGTAAAGTTCTTGGCAATCCTCAAGTGGAACATGCCTTCCAAATAAATTATTGGAACGTGGGATAGAAGTTTGCTCTATTTTAGAAAACCTCAGAACACTGTGTTTGTAACCAGCATAATTTGAGTATGGGTTCCTGTTATTCACTTTATTATCCTGCTGTCTTTCCTGCTATTTTTAGCAGAGCCAGCCTCGATAACCAACCCCTTAACAGTACTTTCTCTTCCAGCTAGAGAGTAAAATCCTCCAGTGGAGATCTCTGCTGACCTCCAAACAACTAAGAGATAAATCAGACAGCAGGACTGATCTCCAGCAATGTGCCCCACAATGCCAAGCTGACCAACTGCCTTCAAAGGAGTGCCAAAGAAGCTCCAAAACAGACATGGCACACAAGAACAACTAAATGCCAACAGAGATGAAACTGTTTAGATCTCTGTTTCATGAGAGCAGGCAAGACAGACAACTGGGTCAGTTGCTCTTGTCAACTTCTAATTTCTTAACAGCCAGAGAACTCAAACTTTTGCTTGCCAAACTGTAAGTGTATACACCTCAAAGAACGATACAATCCACTAACAGAGAGGCCTTGTATTTTACTGATTCCCTGGTTTAGTCTATCGAAAGTTATTAAAAACATGTGAGGACAAACAGCAGCTGTACACAATGCATTTAAAGAACTCCAGTGCACTGCCAGAGTGAGCAATCAAAGAAAAGCACCGAAAGAAAATAATCCATCCAAACCTCATAATCTCTTATGGATATATACTTAATAAGCTTTAATAAATCAGATTTTAGACTTTTTTCCTGCAATTCCTACCAGAAATTGGATAGAAGCAGATTTTAAACAGACATGCTTATCTGAGTCAGATGCTTAAGAGCAGTACTGAGAACACTACCCTTAATTTATCAGGTTTGAAGACAGCTGAATTCAACGCCTTTCTTAACTGCTGGATTCACCACAGAGCCTTTTGAGACAGTTCCTCTGTAAGACCAGGGCATTGAAATAGCAGGTTTTTTCTCTACCAACTTCTATGACAAATAGTTGGTGGTATTAGTGCATGAATTAGAATCCAAGCATATTCCCAGTCTTTTTCTGACTGAACAGGCAGCTGGTTGTGCACAAGTTGGTCTTTGCACAGAACTCTACAGCTGTATGGCAAAATGTGAAAACATACAGCTTTTATTGGAATGTAAGTATCAATTCAGATTGAAAAAACAAACAGTGATCTGGACTATAGCTGCTTAAGAAAACAAGAGCTCAATAGATCCCTTATAAAACCAACATTCTTCTTGCTTAAAGACCCAAACATCAACATCAGTTACAAGCTTGATGAGAATGAAAAAAACTTTCCTGAGCTACACTAGTAACTTCAAGTATTTTTCTTTTCATGCTGTGCTGAGTATATTATTTGGTTCTCTTAAACTCTAAATTGAGAAAAGTGAGCTTTTTTCCCCTCCAGAAAATACAGCCAGCATATGCTATTCATCTGGGAAAGTAACAGTTTCAAAAAAGCAAAATTGAATTATCAGTTAAGATTGTACCAAATGCGTGGATTCCAAAGTAATGCTTTCTCTCTCTTGCAAAGCAATAAATACTTGGTTGCATGGAATTCCTTACAGTCCCAGTCTCCAGTGGTTTTAGGGAGGAGAGGTGGATGGCAAGGAGATTTTGCTTTTTAATGACACGTAGGCATTTCTTTTGAGTTGGCATCTATGATACTGAGATATAAGACCCCCCCAGAATTTCAAAATAGAGAAAATACATCCTGTCAGATCAATGGTTATTACACAACATGTGTCTCTCAGGACCATCAGCCCTGCTGGCTGTTTCAACAGCAAGGTGTCAGCACAACATGCCTCAGCAGTTTTACCATCTGTTTAACAGACAGCATTTAGAAATGACACTGAAGTGATTTTCACTAACTCTCCCTCACTTCCCAAGTTATTTTCAGAGAACTGCTTATCTACAGACCAGAGCAAAAGCATCATCTGTTTCTTCATTTACAACTTACACGTTTTATATAGAACCAGAACATTACAGCTTCCTTAAAAGTGCATATTTAGCCTACAGTAATTTTATAACAACATTCATATATTAGTCCACTTGGTGAGGGCTACTTGGAGAACCTGGGCTTGAAAGTCCAGTAACAAAGCAATTTAAGATAGCTCTTTTCATACAAGAATTCATTTTCACAGGGGCCACATGACATGAAGAGGTTGTCTAATATAACCAAAGCATAATTCAGCACAGCATAAACAAAGAACATGTCAAAAGTTATTAATGCATTGGTTTTATTCATCAGGAATTTGAGTTCCTTTGGTTTCATGTACAGATGTGTCAAACAAACTACCCTATAAAAAGCAGAAATATTACATTTTATGAAAGGTCAAGAGCCAATCCACACTTGTCTCCTGTGTGAAACCTGCCAATACTCACCACAAAAAATTCAGGAAATGGTACCAAATATTTAATTAGGTACTATTTCAACAAGTCATTCCTGTCATAAAGTCAGTTATCTTCACAGTAGTTGCATCTGTTTGTGAAAGCTTTTGTGTGAAATCTTAAGACTTGAAATAAAGTTTAACAAACAAACTCTGGTAGTAACAATTCCAGTTAACATTATAAAGCTTAAAATGCTCAAATGTAAAACCCTATTAAATGTCAATGTGTAATTTGCTCCCTGAAAAAACAATGGATAAACCAGATACTGTAGACTGGCTAATCAACAGACTCAGCTGAAGGACTTGATACAGTCAACCTTTTGCTTTTCAGAGCAAGAGGGAACAAATAGAATTAAAACCCCCAACAATGTACTTGTCTCCAACAGGCAGACTGACATCTGGAGAATCTCTCTGTATCATTGTCTCACTTCTGGGAAGTTAATCCCATCCAGTACAGTGTCTCACAAAGGCACAAAGTCAGGCTGAGCCTGGAAACTGCTTTGCAGCCCTAAATAAATCAGTGGCCAAGGCTGTCCAAGCACCCAACTGCTCCTAAGAGAATGAACACACGGCAGGGCTGGGTGGAGGTTGAGCAGCCTCACCCTGCTCCAAAGGGACTCCACCCATTTTTAAAAGCATTTTTAAGTCTACTGTTGATCCAAATTCAACATCAACACTAACTCAGGACCTCCCTGTGCCCTTGCACCAGCACACAGCTCGTGGCCAGTGCCAGCCACGCTCAGTTTTCCATGCTCTCCTGCACTCCGTGTTACTCCTCAGCCACCCCTGGTGGGAACAGGAGCCTCAGGTCCCACCTACTGACCCCTCCCAGCTCCAAGCCTAAACCTGCTGCTGCCAGGCCTAAATGGAGACATATGACCTGGCGAGAGCAGAACTTTGTGGTTTGGTTTGTCTTAAGCTCTGCTCAAGTTATAAATCCTACCTATCCCAAACCAGTCTGCATGGACTGACCTTGGAAGCCTCAACTTCTAATGGCAAAGGCAACTACAACACAAATAATCCAACCACAATTAGTTTTCCAACAACACCATATTATAATTTATTTCAGACAAGTTCAACAACATTACTAAAGTTACATTTCACTTCCCACATTAGACATGGCTTTACTGGCCTATAATCTGCCACATGCTAACCACTCTAGATTTGTCTTTTATGAGGTAAATATTTGTCCCAAATTGAGCTTACTAGAAACAATGCTTAGCACAACAACTGGCTAAGGTAGAAATTATATTAAAAATAAGTAACATTCAAAATCAATTCTGGAAACTCTTTTCCTTCAAAAAGCCCCTGTGCTTTCATATTACTGATCAAGGCCTTCCTCCCCCTTCTGCTCGGAAAATCACTGATTGTGAGTGAAATCACCTAGGTCTGAAAGAATCCAGTTCAATGTTTCTTCCCACATTCCTCTTACTGAGTAGCTGGAGTGCCCCATTTGCATTTTAATACACTCTAATTTCAATGACTCCAATTCAAATTTGTATGTAATTTCTGCCAGGAACTTGCTTATATCCTTCTAAAATTCTGTTTGCTTATGTTACAGTTGATACAGCTGAAAGCAGCCCAAGGTCTTAAGCAATAATTGCATCTATCTGTAGACTTTTTATTGTAAACTATCATAACGGGAAAAAAAGAGTGATGCATTCTCTTGAAACTGAGATGATTATAGATCCATAAACTAACACTGAAATGAGCTACAAACGTTTTGCTGACTGCATTCCCAAATCAGCATGTTCTGTTTGTCACAGAGAGTGAGGAAAAGAGTTCACTTGAAACAGAGACAGTCAACAGAAATGCAGGGCAGTCGCTTCAGACAAGGGTGAAAGTCTGAAAGGCCTAAAAAGGCCAGTCGGTTTGATGACTTGCTCTAATCTGTGAAATTCATCCACTTCTGGAGATGAGAAAACACGTGTTAGAACACTCCCAGCCCAGGGTGAGGGGACAGCATTTCTACCACTTGATCCTATGTGGCTGCAAGGGCTGAGCAGGCACCAAAGAGCCTGGGAGTCAGATTAACACCTGCCTACCCTTGTATCCTTTCCCTGTAATGGCCAAGAGCAGATGCTTAAGGAATAATAAAAATAGCAGTTAAGAATAGTACTTCCTTTGATATAACCCCAGTTTCTAATGAATGACTGTGGGCCTTTTGATCCCGATGTTAAATACACATTGAGAATGCAATGCTATTGCCTGGGCCTTTCTTCAGTTTATTGAACCTATTCTTAAAATCCATTTCTACTTTCAGTATACACATCTTGAGACAGTGAGCTCAGCAAGACATACAAGAACATACTTGTTTTGTAAGAGTGGAGTGGAATCTGTTCAGATTCACCCCCCTTGAACTATAGTTTTATAAACTCCCTTTATACCACCTTTTTTTTTTTGGCAAAGTTGAAACACCCCTGGTCTCTCCTCAAATAAAATTTATTCCAATCTTGTGACCCTTCTTGGTATTTTTTGAGTTCTGTTACACATGCTTCTTGAAAAAGGATGACCAGAGGTATGCATGCCATGCACCTATGTGGATTTGTACAATTCCATAATGATGGTTTTAAATTTATTAGTTTATTTCTTCCCTAATAAATCCTAACCTCTCATTTGCCTTTCAACTGTCACAAGATCTGAGCTGGTATTTTCAGTGAGTCTCTGCCCATGACACAAACTATTTCCTGACCAGTACAGGAGACCATCACCACACGTGCATCATTAGCTGTTTTCCCTCTGTATGTAGTTCTTGGCATTTTTCAAAAGTGATTTTCATGTTTTCCACTGTCTAGTCACTCACTACCAGGAGATTTTGTGCAATTTTAGAGGCGACAATTTAATCTTTACTTCTGTATCTTTTATTTTAGTTGCCATCAACGAGGAAGTTTTTTTCTGCACTTAGGCCTTGGGAGCATTTTTCAGAACTTCTGCTAAGGGTTCTTGTAAAGTAATTTGAAACATTAAGTGTGCTGCACTAACCAACTCACACATCTGCACATGTCATTGCTTAGTTCGATTTGCAAGACAATCTCAAAATATGTCTTTTATCTACTAGTTCTATTCCATGTGCTCTTTCTTCCATACCAGCCTGTTACAGTAGCCTGTAGTTGCCCTTTTGGTAATTTTAAAATATTGGCATAATACTTACCATCTTCCTTCAGTAAGAGAGTCTAACAGATTGAAACAGTATTTGTTGTAGTTAGTATTTGAAAAATTTTAAAGCTGAGCTTCTTGACAATTCTTGGGGGAACACCTGCAGGTACAATTAGTTTTGTTAAGGGCTTCGGTTTTATGCTATAATGCTTACAAAGACACTGATTTCTATATTACCATAACATTTTCCAAGAAATGTTCTGTTTAACCCAAAATGTTGATCTTTCTCACAGAATGCAAAATGAATGTACCATCCAAAAGTAGAAATTAAATTATACCAATAACCATGGTCTCATGAAAGCCTGCAAGTTCTTTGGCTAGTGAGGAGTAAAGGAAGAATGTCTCTAGCCTGCCTTCTGAAAAAGTTTTACTTTAACACATTCTTATATGTATACTAAGTCTTAAGAGACAGAATAACTATAGCTTGTGGCTCCATTAAAGCAGCCACAGCATCAATGCTTCCCACTCTTATGGCAGATTAAAGGACACGAATCAGCCTGAAGGCTGGATAATTACATACTGACATAAGCTGCTTCAGGTTTGCTCTGCATGGATTTGCAGCTTTAGTTTCCCCATTTGCTGGCATGAGAAACATACCCAAGCTCAGTTGAGCTGTGGACTATAAACAGAATGAGGCTAATCATAATTTGTACAGAGCACAATCAACCCAAACTCCTCATCAGGTACATGCAGTGTTTTCTGGGGACAACAAACTGCTGGAGCTTTGATATGCTGGTTGATTCGAGTATGTGCTGCAGTCCAGACACTGTTCCTTAGAGCATGATCACATTCTGACAGTTACACAGGGTGCACTGATGCCAAAAATAACTTGCTAAAACTGACATGAAAAATTTTAGGGATGGAACTATTACCAAATAATATTATTTGATTACTTCCTTTGCTAATCCATCCACATAGCAACCATTCACAGCAAGACTGTAAAATTTATCACATGCTTTGTGTGCAATCTTTTTCCCCCTGCATAAGATTGCTAATCAAAGCTAAAGCATGAAAAAGGTAAAGAAGGTATGATAAAAACTCTGTATTTAGCAAGATGAAAAAGAGAAGAAATTAGTACAAACTATTGAAGCACTACAGGTCATTGTTACATAAAGGATGAAAGTAGAAAATCCCAGACAACTAATTATAAATTGTTTATCATTGTGATTAACACTGCCTTCCCTTTAATGCTTTGATGTCTACTTCAACTTCTAAAATTCATCTGAGACACAACACATATACAGGATTTAAGTCTAACGTAGCTGTCACCACGATTTCTCAAAAAGACCCCACCTTCTTTTCAATCCCAATTCTCCCTGAGTGCAGTGACAGACCATGACACAGCAAGTGCCAGAAATACAGTCCTGTAACATGACCCTGCAACAGATGCAATACTGAACAATATGAAGGGTATTAGTGGGGAGGATATCAGGGCACAGCAGCATAAAGCCATATCAGTTTGGCTTGGCCTTGTCTTGACTCCACGACCTTTTGCTTCACCTGCACCTTTTGCACCTCACTTCCTTGCACAGACACTCCTGCAGCCCCTTTGCTCAATATGCAAAGATGGAGATAAGCCACACCTGTCCTTCCCTTCTCTTGGCACTTCTCCCTGGTCAGATCACTAATTTCTGTGAAGGAGTTTTGCCCTGACAGAAGCTCTATACCTAAAAGGGTGCAAGAGAGAAGAAAACAACCTCAGACTATTCAGTGCTAACCTGTGGTGCTGCATTTATCAAGGGAATCATGATCTTCCAGACACAGCTTCTGGTGCCCTCAGCATGGTCACATCAGCTGGGAAGTGAGTTACTCAAGAGAGAAATCCTCACACAGCCCCCTCAAATTACTGGTTTAGAAAATTTAAATTTAGTACACCAAGACTCAAACAGCATCTCCTTTTACAAATACAAAAGGCAAAGTTTCAGGATCTGGTGGAAAAAAACTGCAAAAGTTCCAACTAAAGGTTTCCTTTACATGAATCTGACAGTAGAAGAACATTTCTTCAGTTGTTTTTACACCACCTCTGAAGATTTTTCTCCTTCAAAACATGTATTTCAGTAACTAGAGACAAAACTTGAGAAAAATTACTTGTAAACAAAAGGACAAGAACACAAGTTATTCCCTTTATCATATAAGAAATTATTTTAAAGGTATACAGCTGCTGAACCAGATTTGCAAGTCCATTTACAATATTCACATTATCCAGTCAGGAGCAATAGTGACAAGGAGGGAATAGCTGATGTTAACATGGATGTCAGCATGATATTGTACCTGTGGAAGAGATTGACACAGCTTTTATTTTTTTTTAATGTTTGTTTATGGTCTACAAGAACTGGAACTGTAGTTTCTGCCTTCCTCTGCACCTCACAGAGTTTGCACGTGTACAATGAGAAGTAACTTGTTCCCTTACTCACTCCTACCCTCCCAATCCACACCTGTGATGTCAAAGTGCAGATTGATTTCTATCCTAAGCAAGAGGTAGATGCACTGAAAAAAATCATTAAAAACAGAAATACAAAGCTAGGGACAACCTTCAATGCTGCAGCCATGGAGTACCTTTTCCTCCTGTTTCACATAAATGAAATTCCACTACCTGCTGCAGAACCTATTCAGTAAATTCCCAGAAAAGACCAGCAGTGGTACATGGGTCATCACCATTCCCCATTTTTCAACTTAATTAAAAATAATCCAAAGCCAGTTGTCATAGAAATGGTGCTATGATTTTTTTTTTCTTTTTTTTTAAGCCAGCCTTTAACAAGCTGTTGATTATGGAAAGCAGGAAATGTGATCCAAGGTGGCTGAAGGCTGGCAGCAAGGCACGGCAGGGAAGAATGCACAGACCTTTTGCTGCTCCAGCCTCTGCAGGCTCTGCCCACAGCACTGATTTGATTTCATGCCCGCTCTGCACAGATAGCTGACATTACTAAATGCTACTCCAGTATCAACTTGTTAAATTTGAACCCAGACTCAGCATATCAGTATACTAGGCCAGACTAACTGGAGTCAAGGGAAATATTTTGGGAGTTGTTTATTTTTAAATGAGTCACAATACACCATGATAATTAACTGGACTATGCAATTAAATGATTGCCACAGAATCTGTTCTATTGGTCACAAAGACTAATAGAAAATACAATGGTATCTATCTATTTTATTCCAGTGAATTACTGAATTGCTGTAAAGTCAGTTATGGTTTTTGCTTAGTTTGGTGAGGGAAGCTTTTACACTTTTTGATAACATGTCTTATAAGATATTTATAAAAACTGATTTTACATAAAAACTGAAAAGGGTCATTTGAGGATTGAAAGGCTCCTGTACCTGTTGATGCTTAAAAGAATCTGAAACAACTATAAAATCTTTAGTGTCCAGTTTCCTGACGTCAGAGATCTTTTTAATTTGTATGTAGACATGGCATAAATTTAAATCTTTGTAAATGAGATGAAAAGGACAAGATAACTACAACAATTTTGGATTCAGACTTTTCTTTATTCTATTTTTTATTTTTAAATTTTTCTCTCTCATCTTCTAGTCAAAAGATGAAATCTTAAGGATTCAGGAGGCTTAAAACACTGCCACAGGAACACAGTAAAAATGCTCAATCACTACATGCTATCAAGTGCTTTAAAAAGACAAGTCTCCTTAGATTTTGCATCAATCCATTGCAAACATCACTCCTGGGAACTAAAACAAACTACTGTCAGTCCAGTGCAGTGCCATAGGAGATTTTTCTGGAAATGTCAGCTAACGTGTCTAATCCTGAACTGGATTCTATCTCACCTGAACTTATTAAAATTCCTTTTAATATAGAATTATTTAAATTCCGTATTACAATACAAAATATTTTTTATATCAAATGCCATTAAACAGAGGTTAGCAGTGCAAATTCATGAGAAACGTAATTGCAAGTGCATGACTCAACTTTTTTTTCCCACAATATACTTTAAAAATAGTCTTCTTAGTTTAGAAAGGGACTGTCATAACTAGAGATGTTTGGTATAAAGCCTTTTGCTTAAACAAGCAGGTTAGTTAAATGGTAGTTGTGTCAAATCATAGAGAATGAGAACATAAAACAATTTTAGTGACCATCAATTGCTGCACTTTTATCAGCACTCATAATTAAAACTAATATAATATTCAGATTATTTACGTCTTCACAATGTTATTTCAGCAAGTCTTAAAATCCACCTTTCATGTGGCTTATGCTTTACTAACAATATAAACTGCCTTAAGATTTAATAAGAGCAAACGCTTCTGCTATTCAGCTGGACATAAATTTCATTACAAAATATATATATATATTTAATATAAGCCTTCTAGACCCAAGTACCACAATTTGAACAGCAATGTTGTTGGGAGAGGTATTAAGTTACAGCGTACTGCTCAGCCTGGACTAGTAGTTGGAAGGAGGGAAAAAAAAAGGGAGAGGAAACTGAAAATTCCTGTGGTTCAGGGTGTATACAGAAACAAATGGTATTTACAGTTTCTCTGCTCAAATATTACTTATCTTTAATTCTACACACAGCAAACTATTCTGTAAAATAAAGCCTATAGGAAATAAATCTAAAAGACCACAGTAATCCACTCATTTTATAAGCAAACTTTAGTAATTACTATTTATTTGCTGAGAAATTTTGTGTTTAAAACTACAATACTTAATCTGAAATTTAAATAACTCCCATGTCTAGATAACTAGACAAGAAAATATCTTTGAGTTCATATGAAGAAATTATTGTTTATAATGTATTAAATACGGGCAAACACTGTAAGACCTACTCACTTATGCTACTGTATGTACCATATTCTAAGAAAAAATCTAAACCCCAGTTGTTACAGATAATATAAAAATCAACTTCCCAGCAGTGACAATTTGACACCATTAGGAAATTCTGAAATCACATCAATGAAATCTTGATTGCAAACTTTTATTATTTTCCAGCTAAAGTTGAGCCATAAAACAGTGCCACAGTTTTCTATAAACCAGAAGACTCACCTTATGGGGCCTCCATAAAGAAGTGCTAGACATTGCCCTCTTAGAGGTTCCATATCTTTTCATAACACCAGTTGTTTTTCCTTCATTCCCAGGTTTGAACTGTATGTGCAACTGAGACGTCCTTGCGCTGTGACTCTTGTAGTATTTAAGGCTGGATAAGCAGCAAGAAACTTTTTGACGTGATCCTTCCAGTGAAACACTTCTTTGCAAAACATGGTGAGTTTTGCTCATTTGCACACTGGGTCTTTCTAGTTCATTTATATTAATCTCATATTCTGAATCTATCTTAGAAGGCAGACATGCAGATGTGCTACGTTCCAGTTTTAAATGAGGGTGTTTTGCACTGGAGTTCAGATTTAACTCTGGACTGCAACAGCCATTAACCGTTTCACTGCTTGATGCAAATGGCCTTTGAGTGAGATGAACTGAAACATGTGAGAAGCCATCAGACACCTCTTCACAAGCTGGCTGCTCAGAACCACTCAAAATTTTACTTTTGTCCTGTAATGACGTGTTCAAATAAAGTGGTCGAACACCTCTGACCTCACCAGAAGACCAAACTGTTTTAGACAGCCTAAGTCCATTGACTGCTGTTGAAAGGAATCCCTTGGAAATGGTTTGATCTTCTTTTTGTGCCAGCTCACTAGGAGAAATAATTAGTCTATGAGATGTTTGATAGGTGCCTCTCTGTGGTAGTTGACCTGAGCTTACTGGAGAAGCTGGAGGAGTGCTGGAAGGACTCCTAGGGAAAATAACCAGTGATGAACACCGTCGCAATGGAATCTTAGTTTTCTTCCTCACTGACAAAGCATCTTGGTCAAAGGTAGCATTGCTTCTACACAGAGTTTCCTGAGATGAGGTGCTCCTGTAGGGATTACATTTGTTTGCAGCGCTCCTATAGGAAGAATCACCATGCACAACACTACTACAGAAAGTGCTGTCACTTGTCCAAAGGGTGCCACTGCCACTGTCACTGATGACACTGTTACTATAGGAACCTCCATCACTTGTGGTACTCGCACATGAGCCGTAGTCGCTGCCAGCGCTGCTGAACGACCCGCTGTCACTTGCTGCAATGCTGCTGAGGCTGCCCCTGCACACAGCAGCACTGCTCAGGAGGCTGTCATTGCACCGAGGATCAACCACAATCCTAGCACTGCAATTCCCTTCGTTACCAATCCCAATGAATGAAGTGTCTTCACCAGCAGCTACGGCATCACCAAACCGAGAACATCCACTGTGCTTTCTAGACTGCAGCGAAATGTGCAGTGAACTGCTCTTTTTTATTTGCAATGAAGAAACAGCTGAGTTGTTCTCTTGATTAATTACTTGTTGCACTACAGGTGCATAAGCAACTCGTCTGGGAGTCAGTTTCACCTGTGTAACATTAGGTGCAGAATTCTGCGATTTTTGGAAGTACACACAATTATTACCATCCAAAACACCTTCAGAGGTTTCTGATAACGGGTCTGTGTTGCTTCTTTGGGCAGCAAAATGCAATCTTAACCGCCGTGCCATTTGTTCTCATTTCCACGCATGTTAGCAAATGAAAACCACAAAGGTCCTTCAGCAGAAAGGCTACAGGCAGCTGCACAGAACCCAGAGCTAGTACATCCCAGCAGTAAAAGCCCATAAAAGTTGCAGTCTTTGTCCTAATTTCTACAAGACACTAGCATTTAAAAAAATAAGTACCTCTTGAAATGTCAGCCATTCCTTGAACTGCAGTTTCTGGACCGACGTTGATTGCTGGCAGTCAGAAAGCATTCATTTAAAAAGCACTTATGTTCCAACAACCTCGGCTGCAACACACTGGCAAACACTACCGGCCTTGTTTCAATTATACCTTCTGTAATTTGCATAAATGAACACAATAACAAGGCTCCAGAAGTTCCAAGTTTAAAACAGCAACGCCTGCAGCAGCTGCAGGAGCTGAGTCAATGTGTCCGTACTTTCCCCAGCAGCGTATGACTACTAATATTTTTACCCATAGGTTTAGAATTACAGGAAGTTGGTAGGAATGAAGTCCCATATAATTGAGTATCAAGTCCAGGATTGAATTTCCAAATAGTAACCATGCTAGCAAACTGCTGAGGTCTGAATTATGCACAAACCAGTGAAATAAGCCTCCTCCCCCCAAAGAAAATGTTTTTCTGCACTATTTAAATAAAACTTGAAAGGAATCTGGAATTATCTCACAATCCACATGCTGCTAAGCAATCATACTTTCTACAGATTTGCACATTGTAGAACCCTCTCCTGCCCATTAAATTCATAATTTCCAATGAGGTACAACTGAATTAGAGCAACAAAAAGTAAATCTGGTTAATAATTTGGCATTTATTTTCAGCCCACCATGTTAACCTTCTATTTCTATTTTGACCTTTTCAAACTACAGCTGTTTAAAGGCAGAAAGAAACCAATTACTCCTACAAAGTGAACCACCTCATCCTGTCTGCTGGAAACCCCCAATAAGGAGACATTCATTAGCCTTCAGTATGGTTTGCAATATATGACCAGCTACACAAACTTTGAAACACTGAGCTACTGAGCTACGTATGCACAGAGATAAATAGCATTACCAAACCATTACAGAAGAAAGCTATTCTGTGTAATTATATACAAACTGTCTCATCCATTATTAACCAATCAGTATTTTTTTAGTTTTTATTTTTTAAATAAAATGATCAGCATGTCAAGAAGTTAGTATACTGTCAACTCTTAGACAAGTAATGGGACTGAGAATTCCTACCAAATGTTTCACTGGCTCACATAATCTGAAAAGGTCCTTTGCTGGCACCTAGTGGGACTTTTGAAAAAAGACAATCTTGAATCTTATTGTTGAGTGGGATTTTTTGTTGTGGGTTTATTTTTAAAAAACAGAAACATTTGGCTACGAATGTCCTTTTGAATACACAAGCCACATATGATGCAGTACTGAACACACTGCACTAACATGAAACTACTCAGTGCTGCTGAAAAAGTACAAACAGAAGAGAACAGTAGGCCATTTATACTTTTATAGGTCATACTACTAGGAGTTTTTTCTGCTTCGTATTTATTTAACCTTTACTGTATTTTAAGCTAGAAGGCAGTAAAATTAACATTTATACCACCTTCCCAAAAAAGAGCCAAGAATCAAATTCACAGTACCTTGTTTGCAAGAAACAAATTTGTTTTCTAATTATACTCCAGGGCTTACTTAACCTCCTTTACCTGAATTCCATTATTAGAATGCAGTAATAAATGAATACTAGCTTATTCATAAAAAGCCAACAAATACAACACTTCATTTATTTCATTATGCTTAACCAAACCAACAGGACTTCATCTAATGTTATATGCTGGTGGGGGACTGGGATGGGGAGAGAAGAAGAAAAGAAAATAACATAAAAGACTCCTCTGGTCAGCTTCAAGGAGTTACATTTGAACTTCAAGCAGCATATTTAAACAAACAAACAAAAAAACCACAAAGAAACAAAAACCGCCAACAAGCCACCCTAAGATATGTGAGTGAAGAGTAAAAAATGCATTTCTTAAGGCTCCTTTTCTCCCAACAAGAAATGTACAGGTATAGNTATACATAATTGTGACAAGTTGTTGTAAGACAGAAAGAGACAGAAAAAAGTCATGTAATTCCTGCACTGATTTATCTCCCAAGTGATCTCATTGTCCTTCTTGATGGATTTTGCTAATGTGTTTTGAAAAACAACCATAATCAAAGACTCCACAAACTGCTCAAGTCCTTTATTCTACCAAGGGTTTGCAACAAGTCAGAAGAACAAACTAATTTTAGTGCTCCCTTACCAAATCCAAGACAAGTGATTTTTGGAAAGTTTTAAAGCTGTTACAGAAAGCTTTTAAAACTCCGACTATTGGTGATACAACCAATGCAGCAAGACTTTGAATTTAAGCCAAACACTGAAGAAAAGTTTCGAGGCTGGTTTTCAAGAAAACAACATTTCTTAGAAACAAAAAGCAGAGATTCAGGCTTCCATTTATCCAAAAGTTACAGGGAACAAAAGCACTTGGGATAAAATTTTGTAACAATGAAATTATCCATTGGGAGGACAGTCTTACAAATGCAAGAATATTTCAGTTTTATCAGCCTGCCCGTGTCTAGAGTTTAAACAGTCATTGAAAAGGTAGGTGAAAGAACACTGGAGTCCACTAAAATAATGAAAAATTAAGCAAGTTTTGATTGTAGCTGCTTAGCAAGGCACCTGTGATTTTTGAATGTGAGGATGAATTGATAAAAGTGGAGGAGCTTGTCAATGCTAAACAGCAATCACAGCTAAGGCAATAATTTGTCTTACTTACAACAGCTCAAGACATCCGGGATAAAAACATAGTGTTTACAAGAGCAGGCAAAAGAGAAACAGGGAGAGGGCCTGTTCCATTCACTAAATGAGGAGATGGATGAAAAATACAGGGTGTTTTATTGTAAAACTATACAGAGACTGATGAGGTCATGATGCTTTGATCTCTAAATATTATCATCCATGGGAAACAAAGCACCATTTCCTGAATGATGCCAATAAAATGCTTAATTGGTCCTTCTCCCATAACGAAAGAGGTCAAACAACTTATCTACTCCAGATTAGAGAAAGAATGCAAAGGAGTTCTCTTGGTGGAAGCCATGAGCAAAACGCTGGCCTTCTCCCAAAAACATCAGGAATCTGATTTTCTAATCATGCCTCGTGCCTTCCAGGTGGTGGCAGTAACGTTCCAGTGAGGTGTCCAATGGACAAAGCACATGGACCTCATGAGGGGACATCCTGCAGCCCATAACAAAGTGTCGAGGGGAAAATCTGAGCGTCCTGAAAAAATGTATTTAACCCCCCGAGTAAGCCACAAATGCTGGTGATCCCCTTTAACACTGCTTGTAAATAAATCATGGAGACACCATCTTTGACATACTAATACCACCCGTTAAGAAGTAAATGGTTTGGGGACTGTGTAATGCCTATGAGCAAGAAACAAACCTCCTCCTTCTCAAATCTGATTATTTTAGATAGTTTGTATTTCTGTTTACAGGCATTTTCACTCTTCCCAATTTTAGCAAAGCAGCACCTCCATAAAAGATACAGCAGGTTACTGAACATATGCAGAAAGCTTCAGGGGGGAAAAAAATAATGTTTTTCATGGCCAACACACCACTGAAGCACAAAGAGACCCTTTATAACAGCGATTCAGAATGGAACTGTGTTTGGAGTGCAGGAGCACTCAATCCCTCCTACGAGCTTCAAACTGCTTTAGAAGGAAAAGGAATATATTCCAGTGAAAAGGAATGTCTGGCAAAAGGATGCAAGTGTCACGATTGTACTGCTACAAACTTATTCATTTACAATAAAACACAAAGACAGAAGGATAAGTAAGTAGACACCTTCACACATAAAAAGGGGGCTTGGCCAGAGGAGGAATTTCAGTTTTGCTGAGATAAATGCACAAGCTATTCCTGTCCCACCAATGTCCTGCCATTCAGAGAGACATCCCCCTACATGACCACAATCCACTTCTTGAGTCTCTCAAAGAAAATGTGTATGTACTTTCTTTTCTGCTACTGCTCACACACTAAAGAAGCTTCTCACACCATGCAGAGATACTGACAATGTCAATAACTGCTTTGTTTGTGGGGAAAAAAAACATCCAATGCAAAGCTTTCAGTATCACCAAAGAACTTGGCCATGCCATGTGAACAGCACTGTAAAAGAATGACACTTTCATGAGTTAAAGCACATTCTGAGTTTAGAGTAATAATGTAACTGCTTCAGGGCTTCACAAAATGTGGTTATGTCAGATAAGTAAATGAATCAGGTCTGCCTTCAGCTTTAGGTTTCATTGCAGAGGTTAAAGTTGTTTGGTGTGGTTTTTTTATCCATGCTGAATCCTGATGAACTTACTTGAATTCAAGTCTTTAATACATTGCAATATCAACACAAAAAGACCTACCAAACGATTTTCATCAAATACTTCAAAGAGGAGTCTGTGTTTCTGAGGATTAACCTAGGAAAAAGAAGTACTGTTAATACTTAACATACATACTCAATTTCAGCATTTGTCTTCAGCAAAATCTCCATGTACATGCAGGAGGAAAGAAACACCTAAGACCTCTATTAAACAGCAAATCTACATCTTGCTGCCATTTTACTGTGCCATATATTTCTATCAGAACCAATAAGCCATGAGTGGTGCTATCCCAAACCGTTTTAAAACTCCATGTTCATGTTTTCAAACACTCATAGACTGAAGAAGGCAACGTCAAGACCGAAAATGTAACATTTTTATTAGTGCCAGAGTTAACAACTGTATTTCTAAGGAAAGCCGTTTGTGAGCCTTCTACAACATTAATTACAGATTTATTTCTGAACTAGGGAAGATGTTCTGAAGTATGGAGAGTAGCCAGTAGTTTTTTCCCATGTGCTAATATAATATCCAACAGGTAATAAGTCTATAAACAAAATCACTTACTCTAAATAAGAGTTCTTCATTCCACTTTGGATTTATGGACTATACAGGGAAGAAGGAAAAAAAAAAGAGGAAGAGAGCATTAGTTTGACCAACAATTCCATATTGCTGTCTTTTTTGACATTTTACCTCATGTAACAATCCACTTAAGAATAAAGTGTGAAAGCTTTAACTTGATACTCCAGGTAAAAGTCAGAGGAGTCTTGTACTGTTTAATACAGTACAGAATGGAGCCGACTTATGCGAGTACTCTGATTTTGGCTATGCCATGGATGCATGTAACACCCATGAGACAGTCAAAAAAAGTTAATTTATGGTATGTCTCTTCAGTAATAATCACTGCCTTCCTTTCAGTCCAAAACCCACATTACTTACATGCCAATATGTTAATCCTGAAATTACGAACTCTTAGCAAATGCCAAATTTCTAAGCAACATATTTTAGACAGAGCAGGCACAGGTGGGCCAAACATATCATAACCTGCTCAACTAAACACGTCTTTCAATTGTGATGACTTTTAAAAATACTAGAGCTAATTTAGCTATGATGAGTGTTTAATGTAACAATTACCAGCACGAGGGGAAAAATGCATGAATGATCTCATAACATTAATGACAGACACTATCCAAGAACAACAATTTGGAAGAGTACTTCTCCTCTCATGTATACAGTTTTTCATTTTTAGGTAATAATAATGGCCAATCTTCGTGAACGAAGATTTGGGAAGGGCTCACCCCACATGGGTGTGCCCTCCGAGCCTGCGCAGTGGATTTTTTAGGTGAGGCACAGCGTGCGCAGAGCTGACCCCACCGTTTAAGTCCTAAGGTTCATTTGCCACGGCCGAGCAAGCTTGGACAGTGACAGTGAAGTTCTTAGGACTATCTACAGCACCCAGTACTAACCGGGGCTGACCCTGCTTCGCATCCGAGATCTGACAGGATCGGGATGGCAGGGAGGCATTTAACTGCCAGGGGCGGTCCCTACACTGAGACTCGAACTCGCGGGATCGGGATGGCAGGGAGGCATTTAACTGCCAGAGGCGGTCCCTACACTGAGACTCGAACTCGCAACCTAGGAGTCGGAGTCGGGAGTACTCTCCACTACGCCACGGGACCACCCCTCATTTTTAGGTAATCTAAGACAAATTAGCAGTACCAAAACTGACCCTTTTCCTGCAGGTATTCTAGAAAAACAAGTACTACCATGATTCAGGTGAATGGTGTGATTTGATACATACATACAACAAACTGTGTTTGTGTTTTTAGCAGAAGGATTAAAGTTGTACAGCAAGAGAGAGAGATTTATATATTGTTAAAGATCTCAGAAAATCAGAACAATCCTGTATATCCATTAGTGATGTAACATTGACTCAGTACTCACCTTATATGCCTTAGTTTTTCCTCTACCTGTCAATAAATTTATTGAAAATACCACAGCAATGCCATGAACAGGGAAACAGAGGAGGTTATGGAACATTCCTTTCCTCATGTCCATTCAAATGACATATTTATTCTCATATTTCCTGTACTGTTAATTTTTCCTTTAGAGTCCGATTTAAAAAAAAAAAAAAAATCCCCAACACACCACCACCAAACCCATCCCAACCCACCACACCCACCAAGACAGATGACCAACCTTTCTAATGGTTTTTGTCTGAACACTGGTAAGGACTCCATTCACTGGGTCATACACTGTCACCTTCACATACGGGTCACTGGGGTGGGAGGCAAAAGAAAAAAGATAAGCATGCTGCTCTGTGTCCTGTTTGGTCAGCATTATTAGCAGTCAAGTTTTAAAAGGCTTAAATTAATAGACGCTATGAAAGTACGACTTACAATTACTTTATGAACACCATACACATTTGTAATTACAATTATTTCCTGAACAGTTTTAGAGATAAAACTAATCTAAACACTGCTACTGATTACAACTATACCAGCTATGCCATTTTATATCTTGTATATCACTACAATTTGATTCTCTGTCCTCTTCCACAGTTATTTCAGGAGAACAGATTTAATAAATCCTCTTGCATTTTAACAAGACATGCATGAAAAAAATCACTTGTGATTGAAAAAGCTGGCACTATTAAATATCTTGGGTTTTACACTTCAGAACACCTGGAATTTGAGGTAGTTCCTTGAAAATGCAATACTTTTACTAAATCTTTTATCAATTTCACAGAGTTTGAGTTTCACCTGAATTTTTCTGTTAATGAAGATGTCCTAATACGATCACTTAAAATGTCCTACTGCCTTTTCCGTTCCTGTGGTACAAAACACCCAACAGATTATAAGAGTATCTACTTTTCATGAACAGAGTAGAGGCTTTCAATTGCTCAAACAGACAAGTATACAAAAGGTGAACAAACCGTCTGCCATACAGCAAGAGAGCATATGGTTTTCACATATTTAAGTTTTGATGAGAAGAGCTGACCTATTTTTGTTTGAAGTAAAAAAAAAAAAAAAAAAAAATCACACATGAACAAAAAAATTGAAGAGAGACTGCCTGGCTTTGGAGAAAATATGAATATCAGAAGAGAATTTTTTCTAGTGCTACGCTGATGTCACAAGCAGTAACACAAGCAGTAATTCTGTTAATGTTAAAATAACAGCATTCCTGCACACAGGCCAAAGCAGCTGACAGCAGAACTATTACTAAAGCCACCAGGACTTTTCAAGATCCTCTGTACAAGGGCCAGAAGCAAAACGGGCTGCAGTACAAACTGCATTCTGCCACTTGCCAACGCTACAAGATCCTACAAAGCATTTCAGTTATCAATTCAGAAGCCTGATCTTTCCTTTGCTAAATGTTAAGCCACTTTCGTTTCTTTTCTTATAGGGATTAACTTTCTAATTAGTACATACCAAGGACCTGCAGTCAGTCATGAGTCTACCAAATCTATGGAACTGATGGCTACTGTTCCTCTGCATGTAAGTTGAGTTGAAATAGTCCTATTGCTACCAGTGTTTAGTGTTGTGCTCATTCCAAGTCTTTAAAGCACAGAAGAGACAATTTTGACTATAACTAAACTCTTGTTATTTTAACTGCATTCTACATGAAGTAAAATACACACATGGATCTATCTTACATGGCAAAACTATTTTACCATGCAGAGAGAGAATCATTCCCATACTTTGTTTTGCCACTGCATAAGATCTGTCCAAGTGACTCCTGGACAAGAAAACAAGAAGCTTCATGTTGATATAATCTCCAATAATTTTATAAAGTTACCAGTCAAAACTGGTAAAACTGATTTTTTTTTTTTGCCAGAGGCACAGCAGGATTTACTAAGAACTAATAAGCTATGGAAAGAAAATAAAGAAGCAGCTGTCCCTTGATACACTGACAAGATATTCTTACCTGGCTCCTAAGATATCCTTCTTGGCCAGGCCAATGCCAGCAATAACCTTCACTCTGACAATTCGCGTGTTCTCCTGAAACACAAAGTAACACATTCAAGTTGCACTCAGACTTATTTTTCAGATCTATTTTTAATTTATAAAGCTAAAAGCATGGGGTTTAAAATAATTTAGTTTCTTGGCATTCTATGGGAGCAGGTTTTTGTTTTAAGATCCCACAGGACAGGACTGCTAACCTAGCAGACAACTGTTCCAGCCACTCTCCTTTCCCAAATCCCCAACTGTTCCAGCAATGGCCGCCATCCCTTTTCCCCAGGGAGCTTTGCAATACCCTTGGACTGGATGCAGCATTCCCACACTGCAGAGCACACCCAGGGCAATGGGAAGGACAAGCTGCTATTCCAAAGCCACAGAGCCCAGCAACTTCCACTGCTCCCAATGCCAACAGGGAGGAGACCATGTGGGAACAGCTCCCATGGGCAGCTCCCATGCTGTTCAGCTGGCAATTCTTAGCTGTCCTTTCTACAGAGTAAGCAAAGACCTTTGTGAGAACACTCTCTGAACAGCATGACAACTTTTGGTGCATGACCTGGGAGGATGCAAGGACCAGATTGCCATTTACACCCCACCAGCCACTCGAGCCAGTTGCACTGAGCACTGAGGAAAATGCAAAGGAACCACGTAAGTTTTGACCTAATGGTATCTTGGCATCCATCTGAGAGTGGAAATAGACTCTGACAATATTTATTTCCCAGGCAGGATGAAAAGGGTATCAAATTTATCAGAATAGATTAATAAAGCAGAAAAGAACTCGGAAAATGAAGGCAAGAATAAAGAGTTCTTGCATCTATTTTTATTTAACAGCACAGAGAGGTCACACTTAAAATACTAGGATTTCTGGTATGACCTGTCAGTGGAGTATGAGATTTTTAAGGAACCAAAAAATATTTCAATTACACATTACAGAAATTAGCTTCACAGGAGTGACATAAGTGATTATACTCCTTCTGTTAATTAATACAGCTGTACAATCTTTCATGGCTCATCTGATAAAGCTGAATTCAAGGGGGTGGGGATGGGAAATCCCAACAGCTGTGACCATGTCAGAGGAAGAAGACAAATGAGCACTGTTTCTTTGGAAAGCAAAAAGCTTTCCAGATGAAGGGCTGTTTGTAGGCAATGACGAGCCAGAGACACTTGTGAGGAAAAGCTGATCCAGACTAGGTGGTTAAGGAGTTAAACAGATACCAAGAGCAATGGGTGAAGCAGCAGATGTTGCCCCTGGGGCCTTCCTGAATTCCATATGGTACTGAAAGTGCTTTTTACAGGAGACTCCTAGGAAGCACTAAGGATGCTTTATCATTGGTCTACTATACAGCCACAGTGCTGGACTCCCTAACCAATCCCAACTGGAGTGGTTCTTAAGCTAATGGAGAGAACTGCACGCTAATCCTGAGGCAGAAACTACTGGCTAACAACATAAAACTGAAAACAGACCACTAAATAAAAATAAAATACTAAAAAAGTGAGCAAGTTTCTCCCACCCTCTATAGTTGGAGTTGATTGCCTGGGAACCGAGATGAACATCTACAATGTCCACTTACTGACAAAACAATCAATTGTCCAAGACAATTCCCGCCAAATCACAAGTCTATCTTCTACCTTCACCTCAAAGAACATTATCTCCTACTAGAAAAATCTAACAGTTCAGAAAAGAAGGATCTAACAACCAGCCTCACCCAGCACTGACCACAAGTACAGTACGTGGCCTAAGCTTTCAAAATTCTTAGTCATGATCAGGCTTTTAAAATATGTAACATTATCAGTGTGTTTCATGACAGCAACAGAACTGACCATATTTAAGGTAAACTAAGTAAAAAAAACTATGTTGGCATTAAATTAAGAAGAGCCATTTGGTAATATATGCCAAATATCCACACTTGTCTTACAGTCTAAAACAGTGTCCAGTTCATTGTCTATCAATTATTTGGCTTCAGTGACAATCAACATCAGTGAGTTTCTGAGAGGATTCAAGTGCTCCCTGAGCACCTCTGCACTTCCCTCAGTGCCCCACAACCCTCTCCCAACATGAGGAAGGTGCTCAGTCACAGCCCACAAGGCCAAACCCACAGAAATCAGCTCAACAAACAAACCCACCTCCTCCTTCTCAGGAAAAGACCAAGAGCAGATGCTGACGTAGGACACAGAGCCCTGAAAGGCAAATAGCTCTTCTTGTAAATAGCATTTAGTTGCTTAGAGCACAAGAATTGCTCTGCTATTCAAGCATGAGAAAAGCAAAGACAGTTAGGTGCTTTTGGGTACAGGCATCCCAGAGTCAGGTTTAATAAGGCACAGGGAACATTCCAGAAATAGGATCCACGCTCCTGAGTTTTTAAAGTTGGCTTAATCACATGGTTTGCTGACTTGTATCATAATAGAGATATGAAAGCTATTTTACAGAAAGACAAATTGCTTTGTACATGGCCTCAGGAAACTAGAAGCCAAAAAACCCAATGCTGGCATGCTGAAGGTTGATGTAAACATGCCTTACTGAAAGAAAGGTTGTTATTTATTTGGGGTCAGTGCCAAACTAGGACAGCTATAGGATTTTAGTTAGCCCAGCAGAACAGCTAAGCAAGCCAACATCCACATATGAGCTGCCACGTAGAAATACCCTTCTAGATTAACAAAAACAGATGAAAAAAATCCCAAATTATTCACAACAATCTCTTCCACAGATCCCCTTTTTCACTTTCACTTTTTCAACTAAACACTCTCACCACCAAAAGTCACCTCACTCACATCTTTTTGTATTTTTTTAAGCTCATAGCTGATACTGAAGGGTCCACTTCTTCATTTTCCAAGTTATGGAGATTGGAAACTTCAGAAAAAAGCCCATGCTAACGTGCAAGGGCAATACTTAACCACAAGAGATGAGGTTCCCCATTCTCTGGTCACACCAGTGCCCGAGGCACATCAGGAGAGGCTCAGACAGCTCAGTCCAAAGGCAATCAGAAGAGCCTGACACTGGAAGCGCCCATTATGCTGCGACCCTGCACATCCTGAAGAGGCAGAGCCTGGCCGACAGGATACCGGGCTGTGCTGTGACCACATGACCTTTCCTCCCACTCACCGATGACAGGGAGAATTGCCGAGGAACTGCTGCCATAGCTGAACAAAGCTGCCCCAAACACGCTGACCCCCGAGGCCAATGAACAGCCAAAGAGCTCCAGGACTGTTTGAAGCTCATTTCATGCAGACGCAAACGAGGGGGTGCAAGCTCCACACGGAGATAAAGCATCAGATACTTGATTCTGGCACCCACAGGGAATAGATTAAAATTAAAATGTCATTGTTTCAAAGGCAATTTTGAGCATTTTTATTCACCCTGCTCATGAGACCCTTATTTGTCTCCTTCACAGTCATACATACAAGAAATTGTGGATCAGTAACTCCTGTAGATCCACAGGCAGCTGCAACATGAGTGCTTTTGTAGCCCAAAACCTACACAGGATGCAGTCTGTACCTTTTACTCTTCCATATTGACTGCAGAAACCCTCAAGCTCACCTCGCCATTCCTACACCACTGCTGGTGGTTCTGGTGGCACAGGAGGGGACAGGCACGTAGTCAGTAACCAGGACCACACAGGCCATGTCCAGCAGCACTGCAGCTTGTCTAGGAAACTGCTGACTCAGCCCAATTCATCTCCCCAAGAGTCTCTTCCTGGATATAAATGTCCACCCATGCTTTTGCAGTCCTGACATTAACTTGAAGGGGTCAATTTGAATTTATTCCAGCCACACAGCTGAAGGGTCAGAGCATTCCCTGGTGCTCTGCACACCCGGGGAGGCTCCCTGGGTAGTGCCCCGTGCCCAGCTGCTGTGCCAGACACACACAGAACCCACCACAGGCAGCAGCTCTGGGCACAGACTCGTACAGGGACTGTTTGTATAGACAGAACAAGGACGTTCAGCTTCTTCTGACTGCCAGCCACTCCGGAGGCTGGAGGCAAAAACAAACAAACGAAAGAACACAATGATGTTACAACTGAGCTGTTAAGCTGTGCCCTCTGAGAATACAAACCCAGTATAAACCAGGTAAGAGCAGTCTGCAAAAAAGAAATACTTGTTAAAACTGCTGAATCTGCCCAGGAGTGGCAGCATACAGTGTTTATATCACTTAGTCTGCACCCAACAAATTTAAGCTTCAATTGTTTTTAGGGGTTATGTAATGTTTTAAAGCTACAGGGTGGGGGAATTAGGCTATAACGTATTGCAGAGACTGAACTATCCAAACTTCTTGGTCTGATCAAGTCAGACGAAACATCCTTTACAGAGCTGAATCAGCAAGATAGTTATCTTACTATGGACTTCCAGGTTTTATCATTATTCTATTGTTAATCATATTAGTATATTCTAAAAGTACATGTTCAAGATGAACTGGTCAGAACACCTGGGACTGCTAAAACATGACATTTTCACAATCTCTAATAATTTATTTACTAACAGATACTGTGTAACAAGGTGATTAAACAGGTTTCTGAGCCAGTATACAGACAATCAATAACTTAAGGATTTAAAGGCACTGCTTGACAGCTTGTGATTCTTTGAACTGACCATAAAAGAGAAATCCTATCTCTGTATGCCTATTAAAATGGTTTAAAGAGCGTTCTCAGAAGAACAAAGCAAGTGTCAAACTAATGAAGTGGCACTTCCAGAAGAGGATGGTGTTTCATTCACAAAAGTCACTATCAACATACCCATACTCAATGAATATACGTTAAGATGAGAAGTTCTTGACCTGTTAAATTGGGGCAAGAAAACAGCACTTGGAAAGAAATTTCAAGCTTATAAGGACTTTAAAACTCCTCATAACTTTGAGAATCTAATCATCTTGCCTGGGCTGTTAGCAGTCAATAAGAACAAGTATTAACACTGTCCATTCTCACCCCCACTCTTTCCAAATTCACATGGCAGGAAAATACTCCAATGACAACTGGGAGAACAACTCCTGCTTTAGTGATAGAAGTCCAAGACAGAACAGAAGACAGAAGCAAAAGCATCAGCAGGAAGAAATGGTGAGAAAGAAGGCCCAAATTAAGAAATGGTGACATATTGGTGGCTATAGCATAAAACACTGAACAAACCACAGATGGACAATGAAGTGGGATCCTCATCTGCAAGCCCAAGGGCAGGCCCCAGCCTGGGAGGGTGCACAGGCACGGACAGACACACGGATGTGCTCGCAGCCAGCATGGTGCCAGCTCCATGGCAACATGGAACTGATGGAAATGATAAAGTACTTCCTACGCAAACTAAAGGTGGTAAGATTCACAATAAGATTGAAACAGAGAGTTGTGATTTGTGACCTTACACGTTTAAGCTGCTGCCTATACCTGAGGCAGGGGAGGGGGAGAAAAAGCCCCAAGTTTTTCAAGCTGTGCATTGCAATGCTACAATTTTATATCAGCAGGAGGCCTTTACCTTTGCCACCAATTCATGTCTGCAACATCCAGCAATTCAACGAGGAAGATACTGCACTTGCAACTCTTCTCCTTCACTTGAAGCAGTAACACAAAACATGTAACATACTATGATCCAGACTGGTGGCTACAGAGGTTCTATCTGATGTTACTGTAGACACTTCCCAGTCCACACACTTTTACAGCAGTTTCCAGCAAGTTGCAATCCATTCCTGAGGCTGAACAATCATTCCTGACACATCTCAAAAAGGCAGCAGCAGGTGACTGATTAGGGTCAGAAGAACAACTTCCATACAGAAGCAGCAGTTTAACATGTGTAAGACACACATAACAGTCAGATAAATTAAAATAATTATATAGTAATAAAAGAGAAAGCTTTTAATTAGCAGAAGGGTTATTAAGAGTACAGATTTCTTAAGTATTGAAAAATTGATTTTATTGGCTTTCTTAATATTTGTTTCTAGGTTCGGCTTCACTTTTTTCACACAGGATGTCAGGAAACACCAAGATCAGGATGGTTAATCTAATGTAAAACATAAAATGATAGTATCTGCTGGACTATTAGATAGCTTTTTCTGAGGAAGCCAATATAAAAATGACTGAGTAGTCTAACAGAACACTTGGTTGTAAACAATTCCTCTAGGCAATAACATCCTGTTATTCTTTTGTTCCAGTTAGATAAGTCAAGAATCAACTACCACTAAAGTCAGGAAAAAAGCATCAAAACTTATTACAATGATAAAACACCATAGCAGCATCACCTTTACAGATACTGGCAACATCAGGAACTATATATTAAGACTTTCTTAAGCTTCATATCATGTCTGCATATAGTTCTCACTTGAAAGAAAACATTTCCCACAGAATGGGAAGCCTGAGCTGAAGAAAACCAGTTCCTGCAATAAGCAGACCCTGTAGGTGAGGCAGACACGTTGGGCTACAGACAAATGACAGTAAATCTTTTATGGCATCATCAGTTCACCAGGAGATGGAAAATGAGAAGGAGACTTTGCTGTCTTGACCACTGCTTCCCAACCCAGTGAGCACTCTCTCCCCTCTACAGTTTTGTGTTCATAAGTAAGAAGGGTTCATCCTGCAAGAAATACTGGCTGTTATTACAGATTGTGTTTAACATCTGCATTTGATTGCAAATTAAGGAAAATATTCAAGAAGACAGAAGTCCACTAATGGAGTTATCCATTTGTCAACAGAATTTAAAACAAAAACAAAACCCACAAAAAACCAACACAACAAACAAACCCCAACAACCCACCAAGCAATTTTTCAGCATGTGCAACCCAACATCCATAACACTCCCACTTAGTGTTTGTTAGTACAGTGTGAAAGAAAGGCTTTTAAAAAAACAACACAAAACAAACCTAGGTACATAAAATAGCTTGTGCAAACCACTAGATCTACACAAATTATACTGCTGTTCAAAAAACCCAGCCAAACCCAGAAGAAAACCAGAAAACCTCTCAAGACTGCCAGCCTTGGTCACTGTTTCTGCAGGTGTCCTTAGTAATCCACATACACTGTATTCCAGAATGTGCCTTGCAATGGTAAAGTCCTTTATAGCCTGGAAAAATTGCAGAGCATTTCTGAAGCACAGAGCCCTGCATGTCCCTCGTTTTCCGTCTGAGTGCCCGTATAAGAGCAGAGTGACCCGCAGCAGAGAACTCGGACAGCAGTGCGGGGCAGACCGTGGGATTTGAACAGCAACGCGAGCACGGGGCTGCCTGAAGGTCAGGCACAAACAAGCCAGACAAAATCGCTGGTTTTAGCAGAAGCAAAACAGAAGAACACTAGTCCATGCTAGTCTCTGAAGTAATGTGTGAAGGATTTTGGTCATCAGCATCACCTCCAAGGACAGCAAAGTGAGAAGGCATAAGGTGTGCAGAAGTAGAGAAGACAAACCATGTATCCCAGACATTCAGTTCACCAGCCAAAAGCTAAATAACCATAAACAACCTACTCCACTAGCAGATCCTAAAGGAATAGAAGAACAGCTTTCCAGAATGAAATACCACATGCTTATGAGAAATCTTATGTGACCTGCAGTAAACAAGAACCACTCGTTCTACACAGGACAGCTCTCAGGTGACTGAGAAAGCTGAAGTGGAAAATGCATTCAAGTAGGAAGTGTATTTTTGCCTGTGAGAAGTTTCCACTTCTAGTTTGATCCTGAAACCAATTAAACATAATAGACACAACAGGTCTGAAAAGCTGTCTAACTTAGAATGTTATTTAGGCAACATTAAAAGAGCTAAGCAAAATAAGAAGTCCTTAATCCAGGCTAGGAGTGTAAGAACTCTGACATATAGAAATATTTCAATTAAACTGGTTATGAAATACATGTATAAAGACAAGCAGTGTTTTTCTATTAAATGCTATTCCAAAGTCCTACATTGCAAGCAGGTATTCTAATAGAAAACAGAAATAAATACTGGAGAACTCTTTAGCAAGTATATTTTCAACATGGCAAACTACTGAAAAAAAACATAATTCCTTCTATAACCAAAGAAATAACAGTGCATTAGCTTATGTAACAACTTCTTCCTTAAGTCTTTCAAATATCATTCCACAATTACTGTTTGAAAATGCTGTATTTAGTATTGGAGTCCATTGTCACAAGAACACAGCAAGTGGAACTGAATAACCTGACAGAAAATGCTTGACCAAAGTGCTTAATCTCCAGAAATCCAAGTCTTAACAACCTGAAAGTTTTGTATGACAAAGCCCTTCAAACAAAACCTATCTGTAGGTACAGACACTCCATCTCAGCAAGGACATTTAAGAGCACCAGCAAAGAGCACTGTGAGAGAAGTCTGACCTGGCGGTGCGAATTACACTTCATGGCATTTCTTTCCTCTTTAAGAGAAGTTAGTAAGAGGATAAAAAGTAACTTGGCTTTCATATTTTCCTAATATTAGATATCATATTTTTCTACTGCTAAGACCTTGCTCTGAATACAGAGCTATCAGTTTTTCCCCACTGACCTTACCAGTGCTCATGATTTCAATACTCAACTAAGTTACAAGAAGTCCTGTGGGTAACAGAAGGATACTTTTACAGAAGAAAAATTGAACCAGAGAAATTAAGAACAACTGTATCTGTTAGATTCAGGCACTGTAACTCAGATACCTACATACAGCACATCCAATAATCCATAGTATACAGAATAACTTCAATTACAGGTTCCACTTCTTTTCCTTTGTGTCAGAATCATACTAAGAACCCTTTATTAAGTCCAAGTGATTAATACAGCATTAACCAAGAAATCAGTCATAAATGCCTAACTTGGGCTGTGGGGGGATAATCCACACTCCAATACTGCATTCAACTGTCTCAACATCTGCCTTTCCTATTTTATTAATAATTTATTTATAATTATTATATTTACCATATGATCATACCCAAAAGCTGCAACAAGTAATGCAGTTTTTCAGACAACACTGCTTCCTTTTAGCAGACAATTTTAATTCATATGCCACGTAAACTCACTTTGGATAGCAGAGCAGCCCTGGGGAAGCAGCAGTGCAGACATGAACTGTAACAAGCCTGCCAAACAAGGAGGGGGAAAGAGAACTCCCTGATGGTACTTTCAGTATGACTTGGGTTTCTGACTGCATACACAAAATAACAACAAAAACAATCTTCCAGATTTAAACTCCAGGAAGACAGAAGATGACCATCCAGGGAGGGAAAACTCTATTTTCCATTCTAGTATACTAGGCAAAAGCAGTTGGCAGAGCAGTTCTCCTTTAACCCTGAGAACTTGTTTTGTCATTTGTGCATACAGAATCGCACATGGAAACTATGACAAAAACTAAGCAAGTTCTTTACATGGGAATCAGTAAGTACCCACTGAATATTAAAGTCTCTGATCATAAACAAACTGCATTTTTCACATTTGTACCTTGAAAAAGTTTGGCTAAGCTTTTGAATTACAGAAAAAGTTGGATCTGATAAATTTTGTTACATGCTCCAACTTCATTCTCCTTTCCCCAGCTGTTCCAAAGGAACGTATTTATGTTCAAAAGGATAGAGGGAAGATCAGAATTGTTCAATTTCAAGCAGATCTCAAAATATTTTCCCCACAGCAAGGGAGGCTACGAAACAGTTAAACTTAACAAAGCTTAATAAAGTTAAAATAGAGAGCCTAAGGCACGGAATGTTTTAGTACAACTACACAGCCCCAAAAAGTTACCAGCAACTGAAAACAGGATCTTGCAATAGGAAGTGTTATGCAACCCTTGCAGCATGCAGTGCTAACTTTCTAATAGAAATCCTATGTAAATCAGGTATTACAATGAAGGAAAAAAAATCAGTTAAGAGCTTTTTAGGTACCTCTCCAGAAGGAAAGCACAACTTGAGAAACCAAGCCACGCTAACAGACAAGGAATAACATGCCAGAGCTTCACAAACCGAACTCCTGTAGGGATGCAACAAGTGTGCATTGACACAGAGATCATCACCACCTGAACACACAAAGCAGCTGATAAAGACAGTCTTGGTAAAATATCCTGTTGACTCAAAGACAGTATCACTGACATTTCACACAGGTCACCAAACAGCTTTCAGACAGACGCAGCTTTTAGTCTTCCTGCACCTGCAGTTAAAAAAACAAGTGGCTTTCTCTCTTCTTGATAAAGTTAATTATTCCATAATATCCTGCCCTATGCAAAATCCACCCCACCTGTCTACAGCTTACACAGTAACATCTCTCTCAGCCACCTTATGAAGCTCCACGTCCTCAGGACCCAGGACCTCAGCGCAGAGGCCGCCGCAGGACTCACTTTCAGCCACCCAGGGGGGTACTGCCAAAAACACCGGACCGCGGCCGGGATTTCCCACCCCGCGCGTGGCAAGGCCGGGATGAGCTCATGGCTCGGGCACCGAGCGCCCTTTCGTCCCGCTCTGCTGCACGCCCCGCTCTGTGACACTGCCCGCCACAGAGCCTGCAACAGAGACTCGATTCTTCGGTACCGGGGAGGGCGCGGGGGGGACACGACATCCCGCTCCGAGGAAGTTGGGAGCGCACGCGGATCCCTCCGTGCACCGGGGAGGCTCCGCAGCTTCCAGCGGGAGGACACAAGAATGCCGGTGCCAGGCGACACAGCAGCCGCCAGCCTGCCGCGCTGCCGCCTCGGGGGCGCGGGGAGCCGGTACAGGGGCGCCCGCNAAGCCACCGCTCTCTCGCTCGCCCGCCCTCGGCAGAAAAAGGCAGGAGGGGCGCGGGGCTGGCCCGGGCCTCGCTCACCTCCTCGCCCGGCAGCCCCAGCACCTCCACCGGAGACGCCGCCATGGCCGCGCGCCACAGCCGCGCTCACCGAGGCCCCACCCCCGGCCCGCCCCGGCACCGCCCCACGCCCCACGCCGCGTCTGATTGGCACAGGGGACCGCGGCCCCGCCC
>VWZD01003223.1:1609554-1668421 GCA_013396695.1 Sakesphorus luctuosus
CGCCCCCTCAGCGCCCGCCCCGTCCGGCCCGGGAGCAGCGGCCGGCGGGAATTGTGCCCCGAGGGGTTTACGCTGTCGGGGTGGTTTTTTTCTCAGATTCACAGAATCAGTTAGGCGGGGAAAGACCCCTGAGGTCACCGAGTCCAACCTACGACCGAACACCACGTCAACTAGACCGCGACACCAAGTGCCACGTCCAGTGTTAAACACCTCCAGGGCAGCCCGTTCCAAGGTCTGATCACCCTTTCTGTGAAGAAATTTTTCATGTCCTCCCCTGCCGCAGCTCAAGACTGTTTTTGCATCTCTGAGAGCCGGGCCCAAGCTGTGGAGCTCTTGCCTAAACCCCTCACACCCAGGGAAACTGAAATTGCTAAAATCTGGGGGCAACTGAGGGGAAAAAAAAATTGTCTATGAAGAGAAAGGCCCTTGCCCTCCAGGACGAGGCAGCGCTGCCTTCCAGGGTGCTGCGAGCAGGAAGTAAGTCTCGGCTGTGTGAGGACCTGACCTGACCTAACACCCGAGCAGGGAGAATGCCAGAGGACAGAAAAGAATTAACTGTAAGAGCCTCGTCTGAAATCAGAGCAACCAAGTTGTCAGGACTTTTCTGAAGAGAAAAATCTCACTCCCTCACCCTGCATTCCAGCTGAGGAGCGGTTTGGCAGCACCTATAGTGAGGGAGCAGGACAACATTGTGGGACCAGGACAATATTTCGGGTGAGCCCTTGATGTCATTCCCGAATCACCATTCAGTGGCACTTCCCTGCTGTCACCCACACTCCCTTGGAAGGACCTGCTTTCATGATGTTTTTGTGAATGGCTTGAATTCACGCTGCTTTCCGCAGCTGCTTCTGAATCCATCCCTCAGGAGTCCTCCTGCCCACCAGCCCTTCCAGCAGGCAGAGGACAACAGCAAGAGCTGTGCTAAAAAAGCTATAAATAAGGTAGGATGGTTTAATCTGAGCTCTGTAGCCATAACCCTTTCTACAAGTCTGGGCCAAACTCCTCCAGGCACTGCACAGTCTGCAAGTGCAGAGAACACACCTACCTTCTTCATCTTAGGATGGACACGTGGAAAATCACATGTCACTAACAACAAACAAATGTTGCGGCACCTCCACTGGCCTGGAACCAGAGTCTTGCATCATCTTTCAGCTTATCCAACCTGGCTCCTCAGCGCCTGGGTGACCTGCTTCTGTCATCACCCCATGAGAAACTCTTCCCTTTCCAAAACAAACAAAGATCCAGGCTCGGCTCTTTGGACTGTGACCCGGGCAGAGTAACCAACACCTCCCCAGCAGGCTCAGCCAAGCCCCTGCCCCTGATCACATACACTTGTTCTCTCCTCCCACAGGTGAACTGGATGCTCCAAGGAAAGGCAGTCTCAACAGCAACATCAGTTTGTGCTGCATGTCTCAAAATCGCTGTAGGGCATTACCTATAAAGTCAGATCAGTGTCCTCACATGAACAGGTAGGTTTACATGGGGAAACAATGTTATAAGATCCACCAAGAAAGTCTAGGGAGAAAAAAACAGATAAGCTTTTGGGTTATTTCAAAAGAGACAACCCTCTTCTCTCTCTGGGTTGACCCTCTGGACACCCAACTTGTCTCATCAATTCCTTTCACTCAGCCTTGCCCACAGCACTCTTCCAGCACAAGTTTAGACACTTGTCGAAACTGAAGTTCCTGGGTGACAGCCAAGCAAGGAAAATCTGCCTAAGTTACAGCAGGTATGATTTCTAGGCCCAGTAGTTACGATTAGTAAATTGTTCTTACAGCTTGCTGGAAAAAGTGTGTGGGGTTTTGGCTGTCAAGCATGAATACCTGGTTTTGAACTGCTGTCTCTTATACTCTGCTAGAGTGTACAAACCACCTCAGTCAGAAAGCAGCAGAGCGCCAAAAGCTCATGGTTGAGGTTTTTTTCAGTTTTTTTCCAAGATTGTATTAGTTAGTCTAATAAAAGATACTGTTTTATTTCTCCCCATAAATCTCTTACTATGCAATACTGTCACCAGCCTGAAGTCTGCCCAGTCTCATCTTTGCACAGTGGAGTCCGTAAGAAGAAGCATTCTAAAGTCCTGTTTTACAAAGGTTTTGTTTGTGAATATTTTATCAGCACATTACTTACTGGGCTTTTTTGGGAGACATCAAAACTCAAACATTGAATTCTATAGCTTTGAAATTTAAAATGATGCCCTTTGAAATTTAGAACAGGACATTAACATAATCAATTTGTTATATTACATCTTTTTAAGTGGCAGTGACTCATTTTTTCTATGGGAATACTACTGATTGTCCAGAACAGGAGTTACAGCACAGTCAATGCCCAAATCCATTACTTATGCTACAAACAGGTCTGAAAGACAGAACTTGTGTTTCTGAGTTTGCTACCCAGAGGCATCCAGATACTAAGGTAAGGTCTATGTGCATTTTCAGTGGGATCAATAGTTATCATCAATATTCCAGCAAGATACCCAGCAATTAACTTAAAATAGAATAATTTTAAAGTATTCTTTTACTTAAAAACAGGGTAACATAAACCACAACCTGTTTGTTAACAAACATTCAGGTCTTATGTTAGATATATATACCTGCACCATTTAATATTTTATAGTCTTATGCCATTACAAACTACTAGTGGAAAACAGCTCTTCTGAAAGCAAATAATTGATTTTCAGTTGCAGAGAATAACGTGCATTTAGATCATCTGAGTGCAATGGAACACTTTGTATATCCAGACCATTAAAAACATATTAATATTTCATCTCATTATTCTATCTCAATAGTGAGTTCTTATTTGGTAACAAAGAAATTTGACTTCTTTTGCCATCTAAATTAACCTTCAGTCTCATGAAAGATCAAAAATTTACAAACTTTAAAAATATTTTCCATCTCTCAGCTGATGGATTCATCCTGTCAGACCCAATTTGTGGTTTGAATTTTATATACATTTACAATATTTGGTTTGCTTCTTTACCAGAGATGCTTTTTAGGCCAAAGAGAATCCATACACCATGAAAATGAACTACTTTGAAAAGAAAAAGAAAGCAGTGTTTGTTCTTAAAGGAGGAATCACAGAGATTTGTTTCAGAAGTTCAAAGGGTTATAATAATAATCTTTAGTTTAAGAATATGCATTAACTATAGTCATGGTTAAGTGACAAAAGCTAGGACATCAAGTGACATCGAAGTATATTTTATATTATTAAATATAGGATAGACTTTTGCTACAGAGGATTTTAAATCAAATCTGATACATTATCTTCACTGATCTTCCTTTAAACCAAAGCGATCAGACTTGATTTTAACCACAATTAAACAAAAAACCGGATGCAAATGGCAGAAACAGATTTTTGTCCTATTGTCTTTTGTTCTCCTGAGTCAACAATAGAAAATGTTATGAAGCCCTCACAGTGTCACAGTGACAGGTGAGTGGAAAATGCACACAACGGGGAATTAATGGAAAAAAATTCTAGTGAGTCATTGCTATGACTAAGAGAAGTAAACACCTATTGGTAGATTAGTAATCTCAATTTCTCTACTGTCGTGGCAATGACTCACTTATGAGACTAATACAGAGAAGCAGTTCAGAGCCTGAAACTAAACACTCTTCTTGGCTCTACTCTTATGTCCAAATATGTGCTAGATCCTGGTGCTTAGTACTAGACTTCAAAACCCACGATAAGATGCAAAACTGAAACAAAGGCTTACATTTTGTAAGCAAGAACTTGAGTCTGGTAAAAGCCACCCAAACCTTGCAGCTGTCTCTGCATTGCACTGCAACTGGGCTGCCATTCGCTCAGGCTCAGGTTTTCACCAGCCCCCTCGTGGCTCCTTTTCGTTGTCAGATCTCCAAAGTCACAGGTTCTGTTTCCCTCAGCTTCTATTTCCCTTAAAAGCAACATAAACATTCTGTTTGGATACATGTGCTTTTTGCGTTGCCTGTAGCCAAGCCACTGCCTTCAGCTGTCTCAGATCCTGCAGCTGTACTTGTGCATAACCCAGGGTCAGACCAGACGTGAACAGAAATTCTCCACTCAAGTTGCATCTTTTCAGGGCAACCTGCAGACAAAATGTAACGCTTCTCTCCAAGCGAGGGTCTGTGTTCCCAAGGCGCTAACACCTGCCCTGGGCCAGCTCCCTAGTCCTCTGCACAGATCCCTATCTCCCAGGAAAGCTGCTGGGATTTCCAGCTCTCAAAGGGAAAGCTGTGAGAAAGGAAAAATATAAAAATGGTTTTTCGTAATTTCTGTGACTAGTATAACAGTTGACAAGCAATTTCTCTTGGAAACATCTCCGTCGTGATGGGCAAACTTGCACAGTAAGAAGAGCAATTATAGTGGAGGTGAGAAGTCACACTCATTTTGTGTATGTGCATTTGAATGAAGTGGTAAACACTTGTCTGAATCACCACCACTCAGATGTCATCTTTCTCTCCCTATTTTCAGCTTGAGGGGGAGGAGAGCTGCCAGAACAGAAACCCGGAGGTGCTGAACTCCAGGCAACTGTCACGCTGTTCCCAGATTAATTATCCACCAATGATCCCATGGTTAATGCAGTAATTGTGGATATTTTTGCCAACAGCTCAACCCATCACAATGTTACAGAAGTAAGATCTTTCCTGGGATGACATAATGGGATTTTTCTTCTTTAAATACCTTGAGATTATCATTCTCCATTGTGTATGAAGTGGTAGTGCTGTGTGCTCTTTGCCAGTGCCCAAAACATCAGTAAGACCAGGGGAAGCTGCTGCTCTGAGTTGGGTTGTGACAACATCACTCATGCACTCACATCTTTTCTTACAGTGTTTCTCTCTTCTTTCATCAGGAAAATGGGAATAGTAAATAACTGCTTTTATTACTTGGGCTGAATTACTGCTGAGGGATTTTTTTAATGTTCAAATACTTTTGAGTACACATGTTTCCAATGTGTTATCCTTGGTCCATTGATTGGCTTCCAGTGATCTTAAAACTATTGTCACTGGGATTAATTACAAACTACAGGGCCAAACATCTTCAGGTCTGGCTGGCATAGAAAGTAATCCCACAACAAAGTACTCCTAAAAACAGGATGACTGTCAAGAATGTAGGGCTTTGTCCATGCTGTAAAAGAATACTTATAAGTGATAATACCATTACCTCTGCCAAACAAAGGGAAATGCAAATATCCTACTCTTATTATACAGCTACCTTTTGTAAATATTAATGATAAAAAAGTAACATCAGATAATTCCTAAACTACTAAAGTAATTCTGAAGTTACAGGCAGCATAGTAACAGGTTCCCAGCAAGTCCTTATTAGTCAGCACTGCAGTCTCCTGTTTTGCTTCAGCAGGCACAGCCATTTCAGGCCCTAGTGTTAGTTTAGCTGTCCACAAGTAATCCTTGTCAGATGAGATTTTAGTTGTGCCATTGGCACAAGAACCAAGAACCTCTGAGCAAGAACCTCTGTGCCTCTTGGACAAGGCACATCAAGACCCTTCTCATCTATACATGCACAGATGGTTTGAAATTTTCAAAGCAATTTGAAATAGAATCAAGAACAGAATCAAGGATTACTTGTTGATTCCCACTAACCACTCTCCTCCACACGGTGCTTCAAAAACCTGCAGCTACAGGTGGACTCAGCCCCAGCAGCAGCCAGGTAATGTCAGTTTAGTCATCACAAAAATCCACTACCAAGTTAATAAGTGGACATAAAGCTATCAATCCCTGAGGAAATGGAAATGTATTTTCAGCTTTCTATGTATCTTCTTTTTCCTACCTTTAACAGGCTTTAATACCAAGTTCAGATTATTTGATATAATCTCTGTACTACTTTAAAAATATTTCTACAAAATGTAGCCCCTTGCATACATAGGTGGGTTAAAATGCAACCTTCTCACAAGCTCCTGAGGCTCATTTCTATCCTTGGGCCAATTTTTCAAGTACAATTTTAACACTTGAGTCAACTTCCCCTACATATAAAACAGTGTGTACTTTGGATTAATAGCATACTGCTAAAATCATTGGAAGCAGCAGCTTGAGATCCACTGAAAATTTTATTCTAATAGGCATCTAATTAGGTAGTGTGGAGAGGAAAAAAGTTCTAGTGATACATAACTTACCATAATCCATATAAAAGCAGTTTATTTAAAAGGAAATTGACAGCAGAGAAAAGATGAGCCACAGGGACAAAAATGGACCCTCTTAATGAATTCAGAGCTATTGCCAGATATAGAAATGGGTAGGCAGGCCCAGGAAGAACAGACTCAGGAGGAGGCACAATAGATATGCAAATGTTCCAGCACATCTCGAGTATTTACATCACTAATATCTCCTACGTATCCAAGGCACAGAGCAGAAACGCTGTGACCTATAAGGAACTATAATCACTTGATTATGTATTCTGCATTATATCAAGCTGGTCTTCTATTGGGGGTATTTAAACAGTGTAATCTGCATGAAACTGCTGTCTTTTTAGAACTAAGTGCCTTCTAAAGAAATTTTTCCATGTCCTCAGTTTACTTCTGCCTGAATTGATCTGGCCTTGCTTAGTTTATATTTCACCTTTCTATCTTTTTTTACCGAGTAGGAAGAGCAAAAGAGACTGGAAGAGTTGCAATTTCATCAAGTAATGCTAACTATGCACTAGGAGGTGCTAGTTTGTTACAACAGCAGTAACAAAGGTGCCCAGAATCTGTAAAGTGATGCTTAAATGCCCTTTGCTAGAGTGAGCACCACAAAGAAAGGGAGGGCAGTGTAGAGAGTCGGATATCCCTTCAGACCTCCCAGCTGTGCAGCACTGAATGGGCCTCTGAACTACGGGCAGGCAGATCTTGCCTGTGGAATGGTCGCCCCATTTTAGAGTCATCTGAGCTATTACAGGATTTTCTTACAAGAAAACAACTCTGCTCATCAACTTCAAAGCTCAGGCAGAAAGGATGTTCACAAGAGAACTTCTTGCTGCACTTTCAGATAAAGGCAAGGACACACAAGTGGCATCACTGCTGGCACCGAGTGGGAGCTGCCTGCAGGCTCCTCTGTTGTGGTTACCTGGCCAAGGGTTCCCTGCAGCCAGGGGATAAACGTAACACAGCCCAGCGCAGCCCAGCCCAGCCCTGGGTTACTTGTTAACTGTCATGTCGATCCCCAACTCAGAAACACCTTAAGCAGTCAGGTCACTGCTCTGTCCTTAGGTCTGGAATCACTTTACAGAGTTGATCCACAATTTGTAAGCCTCACTATACATTTTTTCTATTTTGTCTCCTTATCCAAGCTTAACTCATAACATTTTTAAGAGAGGGACGAGGGCAGCAAGATCCAAGCGTTGGTTAACTCTGAGTTAAGGTATCAGAGGAGGCCTAGATAAGTCTGCTGTCAGATGAATTTGATAGTCACCAAATATGATGCTTAAACTGTACCTGAATGGGAGCAGCCTTACTACACAGCTACATTTTGAAGCCTTTAGTTCCAACATTCCTACCTTCTTAAGTCTTTTCCTGTTGTTTCCATTCGCAGATTTGTTTGCTCTTTTGACACTTTTTATTAATCATTAAGGCAAATTCTTTCCAGTCTCCAGGTGAAAGGTTCCAATTAAAACCCCTTATTACTTCAGATGACTAATCAATTTCTAAAATAGCCATTTATATCTCCTACATTATATTCCATCTTTTTTCTTAGAGGTTTTAATTTGCATTTTTTGTGGAACATGAGGAAATTGTGTGTCTGAATTGTTCATTGAGAGCTCTGTAAAGCATGTCAATTTAGAATCCAGTGAGATATATTAATAGCAATTCCTCCAATGTCACGTTAAAATTAATGTCTTTCTGATTCTCTTTCATTTATGTTGCGTCATGTCTTCCTGACAATTCTTTTTCTTTGTTGCTGAACCCAGGTGACTTTGTGCCACCATGAAATCTTGCCACCTGCCAGGTCACCTCAGCCCCTCTGCAGCCTGGGATGTGGTCTGTTAACCAGTGCTCTTTTTGCCATGAACACCTGGTTATTCACCCTCACTCATTTTCTCACAGCCAATTTCTGCTCTGTGGCAATGCTTGTCCATCGTGTTGGCTCTGACCAGGCTGGGAACACTGCTGGGTTTTCAAACAATTGTAAAGCACAGATTTCCCCCTTTATGTCAGCAAGTCAAGTCACACTAACACCATCTTGTAGGAGTGCCTGACTAGTATGGGAAAGCAACACCAGGCAACACCAGCAACAGGCTGTTGTGTCACAACACCAAGAGCCATCACCCAGGCATGAAACCAGCACTTGGGCTCTAGGACAGACTCACCAAGGCATCCCAAGGAGGAAGATTCGCCTTCATGCTCAGCCTGAAGTGTCTGACTGGGCTCGGCACCTGCAGCAGGTCGGTTCAGCTGGGCAGCTGTCACCTGTGGTCATACAGACTAAAAAGTTCTGTTTGCTAGGTCAGCCTTAAAACACATTTTCCATATCAAGAAAAAAAACCCAGAAGTAATTTTAATATAAAATGTTTTTATTGTTTTTGAAAACATTTAAAAAACAATTTTTGAGCACTTTCAATAAAAAAAATAACTGAAATGCTACTGCAATATTCAACTACTGTAGTTTCAGCAGTACAACAGACAACAAAACACTTGGGAAGAGGGGAGAAACTGGATTTCCTGCACTAAATGAAAATGTGGAACAGGGATTTTTCTTTCCTTACGGTGCAGTAAATAAAGCACAGTATAGTACAAGACTATTATATGAACCTCAGATGCACTGCACAAGAAACGCTTTCCATCTTTTCAGTTCAGAAGTCAGTGCTTATTGCAATTATTTGCAAATTATTTACTTCATGAATTCTTATCATGATAAAATGATGCAAAAATGTTTTTCAACACCAGAACAATAAAAAATAATCCAAGAAAGGAACATATTCAACAATAACTAAGCTGAATTAGTTAACATAAAAAAGTAAATAACTTGTGAATAACTACGCTCACCTGGTTAACACTGAACCAGCTTCAATACAGTAAAAGAATAAAAAAAATAAAAGTGGTTACAGGAATATATCTAGTACTGTACAAGATTAAGTCATTAACACTCATGCATGTTTTGTGATCATGTATTAACATGGTGAACCAAACTAAACTTAATTTTTCCTGCTGCAATATTCTCATGTAAGAGAATCAAAAATAGAAATATCTCATTGAGATCAATGCACATTGCTACATAAGACAATTTCACCTGTCACTTTTAATGACATTTTGCCTTTTAATAATGAAACACATTAAAAAGGTTTTTTTTGTTTTGCCTTTTTTTAAATCTGTGGGCCGTATTTGTTGCATTTATCCTAAGGAATGTGCCTGCCACAGGTTCAACAGAATTTTAGTGCAATATATGAACCCAGAAAGTTTGCTGGATTAACCAAGCAACCAAATTTAAAGTGTTTGCTGCAATACTGTACACAGGGTACAAATTCACTAGTTTGTATACTTTAGCAAAATCTGCTATCAAAATAATTTATTTCTCATGTTAGTAGGAAGCCAATAATGTAAACAAGGGGTCAGAACTGTCTCAAATTCTTAGTTTTGGAGTATCTGACATAGACAGGCTTCCATTTGTTAGAATCACAGAATTTTCCTTTGGGTATTGCATACTTTGGTGTGCAGTAGTGCTCTGTCTCAATGTATCATAAAGAACTAACTAGCACTAAGTACAGGGACCTAACATTAATTATAACACAAACACACAAACATCTCTAAAAATGATACATACCAATGTACAAAGCTGTGCCTGTGCCTTGGATTTTACTTGAAACAATTCTTTTAGAATTTAATACTTTTAAAATTAAACATATTTTTGCTTTAAACCCACTGATTATAAAGTATTTTTGCTAATTAAGTCATGTTAAGCCCAATGTAGTACTTCTATTTAAAAATAATTTTAAACGCAGTTTTAAAAACCTTTGGTGATGGCTGCATAATTTAGAATGCATCAGCTTTAAATCTACTCTTGCTTTTCTGAGAAATCTTCTTAAAAATCTAGTAGTTAGGCAAAACCCTACTCCCCCCAGACCCCCCTGTCTCAGTGTTGGTGACCCGAGGTGGGCTGAGCAGCACCTGTGCAGCTCCTCCCCACAGAGCTGTCACCGAGTCACAGAATCACCGAGTCCGCTGAGCTGGAAGGGACGCTCCCCCCTCCCTCAGCGTAGGTGTCACCTATTCACAGTAGCACTGGCACTTCACACAGGGTCAGGAAACAGAAACAAAAAGGTGCTGAGTATCTCTCAGCCCCATGTTCAGCACATCTCTGGCAAAAGGCCATGGGCAGGTACAGGACTCAGGGCCTGCCTTCAGCAACTTCAGTCTACAAGAAAACTGGTTCAAGTCTTACTGACAGACACCTGGCAGGGTAACAAGCAGGAGGCCACCATGCAGCTTTTAGTCTTCTCCCTTTTTCTTTACCAAAACTTAAAGGAGTCACTTGGTCTTAAAGCAAACCACACTATCGCACATCCCCATATTCAAGGAGGGATCGGAACTCTCCAAGTTTGTTTCTGATGAAGCGGCAAAACTTCTGATTGTGAGCACAGTGAAATCAGGCCCCCGTAAGGTGCAGTAGCTTGGCACAACTGTTTGTCCCTGCAGAAGAGGCCACAGACTGGTGATGAACTGGGGCAAGAGGAAGCTGTGATAACACCAGCACCTCCAGGGCCAATTGAGCAGCACAGGTTGAATTAGCACCGCTAAAAAATTGACCAGTACTGGGATCTCAAGTCATTTGCAAAAACTGAAAGAACAGAAAACCACCAAGACACTTAAACACTAATCACATGAAATACAGGAGCATCGTTCCCTTAAGGTAATCTAGGGGGGGTTTGCTGCACCTCCCACTTTATAAACTCATGATCACTCATTCAAAGTAATGCAAATGAGAAAAGTTTTTCCTGCTCAGTTTTCTGCTTTATGTCAGGTCACAGGAAAAGTAATCAATTTTATACTAGGCTTAAGGGATGGTGGTGTAACATGATCAGTGCACCACTTCTTTTGTAAAAACCTGCCTCTGCAAGCCCTCTTTCTAGCATCAAGGCCATGGCTGGTTCAGTGCCTCTCTCTTTTGATCATCAGAGAGATCCATGCCATGCTGATAAAATAAAAGGTCTTTTTTGGTCGAAGTGAACTAGTGAGGCAGAAGTCTAATTCTCCTTTTCCAGAGAGGCAGCTAAGGACTTAAAAAAAAATTAGATTCCCCAACCCTGTCAAATCACTTTTGAAAATGGAGTTCAGGCTTCTATAACAGTAAGTACTTTTAAAAGAAGTTTTACCAAAAGAAAGATCACATCTTACTGTGTATCTGTAAAGTGCCTGGCAGTATTATGGCTCTGTATGAAATATTTTTAGATCAACCACATTTTCTAATATTTTAATAATCATTTGTTTGAGAGAAAGGGGGAGCAAGAAAGACAAAAAGGCTCATCCTACTGAAATACAGAGAAAATACCATCTTCCTACGCCCTCCACTAGGTTAGGAAAGAGCAAACTTAAAAAATGAATCTTTAGAAACAATATTTTAATGAGCTCCGGCAGCTCTTTATATTTTTTAAAAAAGAGGGAAAATAGCACGTTCCTTCTCTAGCATTGATAAACAGTACTATCACTTTAAAATAGGGTGTCATGTCTAGATTAAATCTCAGTGCTCAGAATCTTTTAGCATGAATTTTACCTAATGTAAAAACATTGACAAGAGAACTAAAGTATCAACTATGTAATGAATATTAATGATAAAATAACTACATAGATTTATTTCTCTTTAATAAAAAAAATTAGTGCATCTTTCTTTTTCCTTGATCATTTTTGTTAGCTCTTCCCATCTCTGTGTTTTACTAGAGATGCAAATGGCACCAGTGCTACAGAGATTTCCCACAGTTCACCACTGAGCAGTACTCCAGACAGCTACACAATGATGAGGCATCTGCATGTCACCTGGTTACTTGTACCCACTCCCCACCCCTACCTACCTGCAGGCAAACTGCATTTCATACCTGGACAGAGGTCAGTAAGGATCATCTACTAAGAAGTATCAACCAGTACAAAGTATAGGAAGCCTACTCAAGAGCTCAACTTAAAACCCTCCCAAAGCATCAACCACAGCTGTCATTGCTGGCTGGCCATTAACCACCTTTTATTTGCTAAAACAAGAAATGTTGAATGGGAAACACTATAAAATTCGAATTTTAATACTGGCTCTTTGATAGCCCATCACCTTCAGAGATTTGTTTCAAATTGGTAAGACTGCTTTTTCCTTGCTGAAGAATGAGCAACAGGTACAGCAAACTTTTTTTAAAAATGCCACAATACATAGCAAGTGTTTCTGCTGCAGGAGGCACTTCCATTAAGACAAATACAATACGTCTGTCTTTTAGATACAGTGTGCTACATACATATTATAAAACAAGATTAACCCAACATTTCAACAGCAGGATGATCCTTACTCTCCATCCACTCAAAACCTGATGCAGTCATTGAGTTAATGGATTCATTGCAGATTTGTTGAAACAAAGGGTCATTTTTTAATTCCTCCAGTGTAGCATCATCGTCTTGTCCCTGCTGACGACCTGGATCAAACAGTAGATTTGTGTCCAAAGTGTTCAGATCGTTAATGCTGCCTGAGAGCTCGGAAGACAACCTGATGTCGCTGGGAAAGACAGATGCAACGTTATTGAGATCTGATGCCACCTGATTCACCAGCTGCTGGTTTGTTGGCAGACTGTCCTCCCCTAAAAGGTCTTTTACAGTGCTGCTAAAATCTAATTGCTGCTCTCCGATGTCTGATTGTGCTTGGTTATCTCCAGAAGAAAAACTGATCTGATCGGTGCTGCTGTTCTTTGTGAGGTAATTTGGTGTTTGGAATTCATAAACTGAAGTGCTGGAATTGATCATACTTTGTGGGTTGGCACTAGGAAAAGTGGCGGATGTCTCCAAAATCTGAGTGAGATTCATCCTGGCTGTGTAATTTGAGGGCACGTTGTTCATTCCCAAACCTCTCACTGCATCATCACTATCAGAATCAAGTTTGTTTAACAACACATTGGTTATTTTTTTAGTGTTTGTTTGTTTCTGAAGAGACGGGAAGGCCGTCTGCATCATCACAGTCAAGGGGACTGACTGGCTTCTCTGTGCTATGTTATTGGCACTGGTGTCTGCATGGATATTCGCAAATACATTGTGAACTTCAGGAGCTACCGGACTTCCGAAAGGTGTCAGGTTAGAGCGTGGTATATTTGACACAGGGTAAACAGTGCTTCCACTGAGATTACGCTGGCGATGGACAGCAGGGCTCACACTCCGGCATCGCAGACTGTTGTTGAGAGAGGATCCAGTTCCTTTGTTGTCCAAAGGAGCAGGAACGGCAAAGCCCTCCTGCTTAGTGGTGCTGCTGACAGGGGCTGCCTGGTGCTGCACAGGTGAAACAGGAGTCACGCGGCCAAAGTGAGTGTCGTGGTGGCGCGGCTGGGACTGGTACGACTGGCTGGGAACAGCAAAAGCGTGAGGTTTCCTGAAGCGATCTTCCACCAGTTCCTGGTAGGTTGTGAGGATGCCATGGTTTGCAACCGACGAGTTGCTCACACCACTGTAGCCATTGTTCATCCACTCGAGCTTGGTTTTGTCGGGGTGGGTCGCCATAGGCCGCTGCATTGGCTTCACAGGGCTGCTCGATATAATGCTGGCATCATGGTAAGCCATGCTGGAGCTGATGGGAGTAAATGCAAAGGGGTTTCGGCATTCCACAGGACTGGGAGGGACACTGCTGCTGCAGTTCGAGTGAGGTGTGCCAATAGGCGTGTGCCGGCTGCTTCCTAGAGCGCTGTCTACAGGAGTCGTCTGGGCCAGCCTTGAACAAGGGCTCTCTCGAGACATGTTCTGAGATCCAGCAATCATTTCGGACGTGGGTGTTGGAGTCGGGGTGGGGGNTGTTGTTATGGATTGAATGGTAAAAGTGCGTGCTGCTTGGATGAGATGACACGGGAGCTCCTTGAGCTACTGTCTGACTCTGAAGTGCCATTCCTAGACAACCACCGTAAGGATGGGAATTATTCATGGACATTTGCTCCTCCATGAGCACCAGCTCCTCCACAATGCTGTCCTGGGTAAGGTCATCATCAAATGAAAAGAAGTTTTCATTTGACTGAGGGACTGTATGCTCAAACTCTTTCAGCTCAGACTGCAGAGGTAACTGATTTGAAGACTGTGCTTGTATTTGACTCAAGGAGTCCTGGATCTGGCTCTGTAACTGCTGGCTATACACATCCTGCTGTATCCCTTCGCAGTGCACCGGCTCCCACGCAGAGTCCTGTAGGTCACTAGAGCCAGAGTGCCCAGCCATAGACATAACACTGATATCTTGCTGCTGATCACAATTCACAGATGCAAAGTCAGAGGTTTTGGTGATATGGTGCCATGTATTTGGGTTAAAGCTGCCATCAGATTTTGAATCATTTTCTATGATAAACAAGTTTCCTTCCAATTTTACTTTTATATCTGGAGATGATGCTGATGCAAGTTGCTGTTCTAAAGTAGGGTCACTGGTACTTAAACTGGTGCTCAAAGAAAGGTCTGTTGCTAAGTTTGCTTCAGCTGCAGAAGGTACAGCTACTGTCACGGGCACCGTGCCAGGGACTTGTGCAAGTGTTGCCGTGTTGTCACTGTTAGGTAACGATCCAACCTTCAGAGTGTTAACACTGTTCGCTTTTTCACCCTCCACAGCATTATCAGCTGAAAACTGCTCTACCAGTGGTTTCTTTACAGGTGGTACCTGGGAATCCTGAAGTGTGGAAGGTTGTCTCTTTCTTGGACTTTTACTGCATGTTTTATCTTTGATCGCAGTCTCACCAGTAGGAGGTGAACCAATGCTGGTGCTGGGCAAGTTTTGACTGGCAACTGTAAGCTTGAGAGTGCTTTGATTATTGCCTGCTGAAGAAACTGGTATGATCTCATTAGACTGTGTTTTAAATTTGGTCCCTGTTTCTTCAGCTCCCTGATCACAGCCCTTAGCTGGTTTTGCCTCCATGACATCATCAGTTGAAACCTTCAAGGCTGCATCCTCAAAATTAATTAGCTGTGCAGGAGGCAGGTCAGGGGTTGCTTTTATGGATTTAGACACGTCAGAGCTCTCTTGGCCCTGTACAGAGTTCTCATCCAGCAATGGTTCCGGTTCCATTTTGATCTTGACTGCAGGTGCAGCTACAACAGTACTAGGCTTCGATCCTGGAGACTGAAGTGAAACAACAGATCCATTTTTGATCTGTGGACCAGTCCTCCCTTCTTCCACTGCTCCTGCACTACTGCTGACTGAAGGCGTCTGTTTGACGGGCACACTGCTGCTGCTCGGGGCCAGAGATATTGCTGTCATTTTCACCACATTTAAGGAATTCACATGTGGAGCTGGCACAACAGTCTTGATTGGGCTACTGGTGAAGAGCACCGTGGTGGGAGAGCGGATGGTGAGAGCACTGGTGTTTGCTGGCTTCGGTAAGATCTGCGGGTAGCGATGCCGGGCAGAGCGGTCACCAACCGGGCTGGCGGGAACGTTCTGGGGAGTCTTTGGTGGCTGCTTGACTGATTGCATGTGCTGAGTGACCACCTGGACGTTCAGTGGCAGGACCTTGCTATCAGACGATCCCATAGGACTTGGAGATGTCACCAACTGCCTGGTCCTTGGCACCTGCAGAGAGAGAAAAAGAGCAGGTGTGGCAATGAAGCAACAAGTACCCAAAGCCCACAGACCACCTCACCCCCAAGCATTTCAAAAGTGAAGGACAACACAGGTCAATACACAGCTCAATAGTGAATGTCAGTTTGAAACAAAATAAGCTCTCCTGCTATATACAAGACAATTTCAATTTGTCTGCCTAAGGATTGGTAGATATGTGACCTCTGTTTTTAAGGCACAAAACACTAGTCTACTCTTCTGCTAATGGAATGGTCATTCTCATACAATCCTTCACCACGTGGGACAAAAAGACAGACAAACAAAAGCTAAAGAGGGGCGGATGTGTTCAAAACACTGCTCATTGTTAAGGTTTCAAAAGTGAGTTAAATACAAACTCACTGTCATGCAGAAAAACTGGCTTACCTATTGAAATCAACAGCACAGTTAACATCTTAAACACAACCACCAACCTTCCCTCACTCCCCAGCCCAGTTCTGTAGAGGCAAAAGACAAAAATGTTCCATACTACAGACATCCACTCAAACATTAAACTGTAGCTGTGAATAAATGCAGTGGGCCAATGAAAGGCCATTTAGCTTCCATATTAGGCCCTCAGTGACCCACACAACTGGTGTCAGCTCTCTCATCTGGTTAAACTTCATCTCAAGGCTGGCTTAAATCCCCCTGTCACAATGACTTCAAAGACGAACTTGGTGTTTGCTATGTGGTCAGGATTCTGCTGACTCCAAATCAATCCTGTAACTCCTGTGGTATAATAGAGCCAGGACAGAAAAGCACCAAGGGACCCAAGCCTTTGAACAGAAACTGTTCTTCTACCCCACTGACATTACTGCTCAGTTACTGGCAACGTACAGTCTCTTCATAGGGTAGTTTCTTCAGAGAATTGTTGGAGAGCATTACCGGAATGGGGCTGGGAACAGCTGCCACAACAATGCCAATAGGTGGAGGAGACAGAATGGCAGGACTTCCATTAGATATACTGGTCACACCATTGGTTGCGCCTTCGGTTTTCTTTGCTGGAGACTCTCCTGGCAAAGGAGACTGCAGTTTCTGTTCTTGCTGCTTCTTCTGGATCTTACGCTGCAGCTGCTGCTTGGCATCAACAGGAGATGGCAGAGTTTTCACTTGTGGTTGAAAAGAATTACTTTCAGCAGTAGGTATAAAAGCTGAGGGCTGGGGGATCCCTTTTATTCCTGAATACAGAAGAAGAAGAATGAATTATAACCAAACATACCCTGTCTGCTGTGGTGTCACTTCTGTATTCAACCCAGAATGCATGGCAGGCATCTCCCCAGCTGTTCTGGGCACACCTCCACCACAAGGTACTCCCATCCACTTCATGCTCAAATCTATTCAGTGTTTCAGTTTACTTTCACATTTGTGACAAATCTCTGTCTGTCAGACAACCTGGGCATTAGTTGCTAAAATACTGTGTACTGGCCTTTTGTTTCTACTAATCCCACATGGCAATTTATTCATCAGCACAATCTCAACCCAATGCACTTCACTGAACTGGCAGCAGAGGGCAGCGGGCATGTTTCAGAGGAGTCTTTAAAACCACCATGTGCAGTGGTTTTGTTTTGTTACCTATGTGTAAGGCATCTTTAAATGAAAAATGTTTCCAGAAAGTTTAGTCACAGAGGAGCAGCTCTGAGCAGATGATATTATCTAATGTCCAAGGCATTAAATACAATGCATCTGATATCAGAATGGATCAAAATCTGTGTGTGATCAGGGCTAATGGTGAAACATGGGCAAAAAGAGAAGCATCCAGGGAAAAAAAAGGAAAAAGAGAAAAGGAAAACCTGAAAAAATGATGGAAATTAGAATGAGAGAATAGTTTCTTTTCTGGAGAAATTAATTTGCTGATCACAAGCAACCAAGTGGTGCCTCCAGAGTGAAAAACAGAGAGTTAGTCTCACCTGTACAGACAGTACTAGTTTCTCTGAAAAAATCACATCACAATTATGATCTTTATTAACAGTCAAGAGGATCAGCATGCTCTTTCAGTGACCAAATAACCTTGCTGAACTGCCCCTCTAAAAATGCTTTAACATTGTTTCATTTACACTTTGAGTTTACAGAGTTTTAAAATAACTCCTAATTATGAATTAATCAACACAATTTTACTATTTTACTAGTTTACTATTTGGTTTTAGATGCTCAGCACAAGCCTAGGGACTGTGGTCTGGGAGCCCACCCTCTCAGTAGCAGTCTGCATGAACCATGAGAGCTTGAATGCCACAACATGTCTCAACTTCCGCAATTCCTTCTTCACAGAGCAGTGAAATGCCCAAACAGCAATCCCTGGCACGCAGTTCTTCTATGTGGGCTGAATACTGAAGGCAAGTCACACTGATAAGAGAGTTGCCTTGATCTGAACACATTTTCTTGGCAGGCCTAGGTAGTACTTCCCAGAGGCAAATCTGGGGGCATGTTGTGCACCTGCATTTCCCTCCTCATCCTTCATTTTCGTGATTTACTTCATCCACCCACCAAAACACACTTTAGATGATTAAGTGACTGATTCTGAGTATGCAGAAGGAAACAAAACACACCAAAAAATCTGTTCTTGACAGAAAATTAAGGCAGACAATTGCTTCCAAATTAGGGCAAGTTATTAGAAACACAGCTACACCAGAAGTCTGTCTACAATCCAGCACTGCAGCAGTACCAAACTCCTGATCTATCCAAGTACATAAATTCAGCAAGTACTCACACACCCTAAAGTGCTTTAGAAGACCAGGGTCCTCACTGGAGGAATGGGAAAATCACAGACTAAACCTGAGAGTGCTGCTGATTTTCAGATCCTTACCGAGACTACGAGCAGGAAGAGTAATTTGCAGCAATGTGACTAAAATCACATAATAACTGCCTGCTTAGTGCTCAGTCAGTGTTCAAAGCTTGCTCTGAAGAGAAGTGGTTCCTCAAACCAAGATGTTACTATGCTTAATAGAAAGATCCCCCATTTGCAGCATTATCTCCCTACCTGCTGGTGCCCCTGCCATTACTGTTAAAGCTGCCATTGACTTGGTACCAATATAGTGACTTTTTACAAGGAAACGAGCCAGTTCCAAGACTGTATCGAAAGGCTGGCTCAGCACTTTCTGGGCCCATTCACAAACGAGCCGACAGGCCGCAGAGATGACCTCCTCATCAGCACTTTGCAGCTGCCCAGATGGCTCCGCTCCATCCAACTAAAACAAACAGAGGAGGAAAGGTTACTTTAATTATTAAGGGTCATTAAGGTACAAAAACAGAGAGCAAATGATTATCAGAAACACCAAAAAAACTGAGTTAACATGTTCACAGTTTTTCATGACATTGTGAGAATGAGATCAAAACATCAATATAATTCAAAATTAAATGTCTTAATGTTAAATCAAATCTACAGGTTGTTTTGAAAGACATTACATGAAACTGACATTTCTGGACGAAAATCAGAGATAGAATCCCAATATCTAGACCAACAACTGCTGCTCTCCTTATCCAGCGTCTTGTCAACTCAGCAGCCACTGTTACCCAGGAACTGCTTCTCTCACTGAGGTATCTCTTCCCAAGCAGTGACTTTTGAAAAAATAAAATACCCCAGTAAAATCAAAGCAGAACCACAGTAAAAAATTTGTATCTTGTGGGTGGCAACACTGTGGAAGACTGCTTCACCTCCTAAATTAGTTTAATAGCACTGTAATTCATTACGAACTTTACAGAAAAAACATCAAACAATGATTCAAAATATAAGGATCATAAAGAAAAGTCTTAAAAGCTGCACAGCTCCTCCCTTTGTTTTGAAAACTTCAGACAGAAAACAGGGCAATAAATGTTGATTTTCAGAAATACATATATAAAAATAAGCAAAGATATATCATACCCCATCTCCAGTTTTGTGAAAGTCAAGGTTGGGCAGTGTTGGCATATGCACAAAAGCCTTCTTCCTCAGTCCACTGTAGCAATATGTGAACAGCAATTAAGGTCTAAATTGTGTCTTTGTAAATTGGGGGATAGGAGGGAAGGGCAGCAATTCCTCTGATAACCCTCATAAGCTTTATAAGCAAACTCAACACAGAACCAAGAATTACAGTCACTAACATGGTCTCACAGCCAGCCAGAATCAAAAGCCTGTCAATGGCTGTTTTCTTGGGCAGGTTGTTGGGCTTCTCCATCCGTGCAGAGGTGCTGGGTGTGATGGATTTCATCTGATGACACAGAACAACCACTAAACATGCCAAGCAGTTTCAATTAGCTACTCAATATTCAAGTCATTAGCGTAAATTTGGACTAAGCTCTCTTCCTAAAATAGTATGAGAGAATGAATTTCCAAAAGTTAATCACTATTAAAAAATGTAATCCCAAATTTAGGTTCTACTTTATTTCCTCCTCCTAAGGCACTTCCACATGCAGTTCCCCACGATAAGATAAAGTGTCTGATGAGGGCATGTCTTCCTAAGATTTCACACAGTTTTTGAGGCACTCTCTCCCCTTCCATGATAATTCTTCTTCTATAAAAATAGGAGTACAAATACCCAGACTGATCGCATCAAATCAGCACACAAAATATACTCCCTCCATTACTTGTTTACAGGTCTATCTACCAAATCAGCCCTTTTTTAAATCTCCACAGAATTACTCTGGGAGTTCAGTGTCTCTCCTCTGTGACACACAAATCCTTTTCAGAATCACTAATTTTTCACACTCTTTGTATATGACATTTGTATATCTCTTTCCTAGGCCACAGAGTTTGCATTTCCTTGCATTAACCTGCAGCATAATTACAGTAAAAGAAATGTAAGGAGCCTGGTATTACAGTAGGTGTGAGACAAGGTCATATTTTAATCATTCTGAATTAGAAACTTAGGAAACAGAACTTAAAGAGATCCTGTGGGTCAAGCTACAATTATAACATATGATTTCTTCCTTAACACTTCTTTAGCTCTATCCAGAACATGACTACTAAGTTTTGGATTCCACTGCTAGTTAATCCAACATCATATTTTAGGAAACAGTTTTACTGACACACATCTTCTCCATTTACTACAACATGGAAGGGTTTCTTCCTCCATGGAAGACAAGTAATTCTGGCCTGTCTGCTATCATTTAATTTTCCCTGTAAGCACAGGCTTCAAGTGAGACCTGGCCAAGGCCAGCACTGCAGTACATCCATATCAGTACTGTTAGCTGAGTGGTTTTTAATTAAAGCACCTCTGTGCCTTTTAAGCTTTTCATGCTCTCCCTCCCCTGCTTTACTGCAGTGCCTTTGGCTCCCCAGCACGTCAGGACACAGCGAGAGCTGACCCCAGGGAATGCTCCAGGTATTCCATTACTGCATGAGGGCTTCTAAGGATTCTCAAGGGAGGTGTAATTCTCAACTTGGGAAGACAAAATTGGTGCTGATAAAAAAACTGCTTTGAAAATCACTAACAGTTTTGGTTCCTTTATTCCAATATCTCTCTTTGCACTAAATTATGAGACTTCTTTGATTCCTCGCTGCTGTGACAACCAAGCGTCAGAACCGAAATTTCAGTACTAGTTCCCAGAGTTGTACCTTGCAACATAACACTGCCACAATTAGTAATTTTTAAAGAACATTGGAAAAGTGTCTGCACATTTTATTTAACATTACTTCTACATTCAGCTGGTAGTTGAGCAATAATGACAGATGTTCTCCAGGCAAGTGCAGAACATGGTAGTGAGAAGTGTTCTAGCAAAGGATATTTTGATTTGCCTCTTGTGCCGAGACGACGGGCCTTCATATTTGGAAAGACATTTTTCATGATCTTTCCAAAGTCAGCAGCACTTAATGGGTGGTAGCCAAGATTGTCACAATAGCTCCTGCAAGAAAGAGAAAGAAAGCGTGAATGGAATCAAAGCTAACACAAGAGGCCAACTGACATGCGAGACTCCATCAAAGGTTTTCAAAAGAAAACACTTATACCCATCCATATTTAGAATCACATTTAACATTAATGAAGCTATCCACAACGAATTGAATGCATTAAAAATGTATAAACAGAGCTATTAATATCATAGTTTTTCCCTTGTTCTCTACTGAGTTCAAAGACAAGTCATGTGGAGACATAACAAGTACTGGCATTATCTAGAGCACAGTTAAGATTTACTCCACAGCTTAGTCTGAAGCATATGTTTCAATTCACTTATTTTAGGACACTATAAAAGCAGAGACCTTGTTCTAGCCAGAAGCAGAGTTTGAGTGTGGTAAGGCCTGAAGTCCTGCAGGAATATTTGAAAAGCATTAGGTAAGAGGTATGTCAGTGTCCAAAGAAAGAGTCTGTCTATACAACTTCAATTTTATAGACCTTAACAGACCTTTCCCAGGGAACCAGCTTCACTCTTATAGGCGTAACATAAGCAAGCAGACAGGACCTAGTTCTGCCTCTGTACCACTACTGAACTATGAGAGTGCTTGATTACAGACAACCCTATTAACGGTCCTTTTATTATTAACAGGGATTTCAACTGCTGCTGCAATGAAGATCGTGTGACTCAGTACACAACCTGATGATAAGAGGGGGATAAAGAAACAGAAGGTAATTATTTTGCCAAGTTTACTTATTCTAGTAAAATGGGCACTGTTATCTGCCTTCAGTTCTCAAAAACAGCAGAAGGAATTTTGTTTCAACATTTGAGACATTTAAAAAAATATGTCCTTGAGGCAGAGAACAAAAATTGTTGATTTTGCTGCAAAAGGTGAATGTTCTGAAAATCACAAATGTATAAAGCAGAGGAGAAAACCACAAACCGCCCTGGAAGGTTTACCTGCACAGCAAGTGCGTGAGGCTGCCCAAAGGCAGCAACGCCCTGTGCTGCACAGACACAGATGTGCTCTGGCCTAAACCGTATCAGTAAAGCCTTCTCAGCCAGATTCCGGACAGCCACAGAGCCAGCACCACATGGCAGTGACCTCCTTTCCTACCAGCAACACACAAAAACAACCTGCCTCTGAAGAGAAGAGGTGACTGTACATGATCCAGTGTGCGTATCAGCAGGAGAGCAGAAAAACAATGACTTCATACCCCACAGTTGCCTGCTACTCTAATCAGGTACATACATGCAAACAAACCACTGGAAGCTCAGGCAGACAAAGAACAAGCAGCAGTGTGAAACAGATGCTTCATTCCTAGCATCACCAGTAACAATCTACATCCAAGCAGGCCAGTCAAAATGTCTTCTCTGCAAGCTGTAGCTCTATAAAAAGCTGTATATTTTTCTTGAGATACTTCCACTGCATTTACTTTCTCTGTAAAAACTCTATTACAGAGTACGTATCTGCTGCTTTTACCCTGGCTGCATGTTGGTATCCTCCACTTGAAAAGCACCACCACAGATGTAATGATTTTGATGATAATAAACAGCAACATTTATGCTCTTTCGTTCTGGCACTCCCCTGCAGAGCCTGTGCCCACTTGCCTCCCTCAGGGACCAGGGCCACTCTGTCCAAACCAGGAGATGTTGCCTACAACCTGGTACACAGTCAGGCATCAGTCTAGTTTCTATATGGGCCATCAAAATGCTTCATCATATCCAATTTATACACCAACACATTTCATTTCAACGTATGTCAGTCACGGAAGCCGGATTCTGGATATGGCCCTTTGAAGTCATTACAAAGGAATTCTTCTCCCGCCTCACTGTACCCTCTTAGGAATAAGACGTTGCTTTATGTGTAATAAATAGATCTCTGAGCTTTCTGTCCCTTCCATCTTGCCAGACCTGAGTGGATTTACACTTTACTCTGAAAATTCCTAAAAGGTGGATCTTTGTTGCTTATTGATGCTGATTACAAGACTCGAAGTCTCAACTAGCATGCAAAGGAGGGCTCTCCGAATTTCTCCACCACAGTCAGCAGTATCTTTTACCGAAACTCAATGATGTCAGTAAAATAAAGTAAAAAAGCTCCCCAAAAAACCCCAGCAAAACAACAAGATTAAAGACCTACCAATCTATCTATCTATCTATCTATCCACTTCAAAGTTAAAATTATTCCCTCCCTTGGAGAAAATAAATAAATAAAATAGGAATAAAATTAGCCACTCCTCAAGTCTAGCACATCTGGTGTAAGACAATCACTTGCTAGCAGCAAAAACATAGTTACACGGTCCCCTTGTATCCGCACTGGCAGCTCCTGCAAGCTTGTGATTTCTGAGCTCAGTATTATCCTGTAATTTCAGTTTTCACACAGATCATCCCACACGGCCCCTCCCCCTCCTGGCTTGGCCGAGAACCCTCCGTGTCCATCTGTGGTCTCTCATTGACTTGACACACAGACCAGGAGTCTCCCCTGCAGCTCCTGTCTCTGCTCCTTGCACTCTTGGCACATGGCTGAGCCCAGGAGCTGTCTCGCTGTTTGAAGGGTGGGTGGCAAACAGAGAGGGGGAGGGAAGCTCTACACAAAGACAGCAACAAGGGCCACGCGGTCGCTTTGTTCCTTTGTACAGAGCTCCCCTACGTGATAACCAGAAAGACGGTTTTTGGTGAGATCTTTGAATTCAATGTACTCCAGATATAAAATACCCTGGATGTGCACCTGAATTAAACCACACACGCACAAAAAAAATATTAACCCAGAAGCCAATGAAGACAGTCAGGCTATGCAGCCCAGCTTACACAGCTTCCTGGGCAGAAAAAACCATCATGAATAGCAAATGATAAAGAACCTACAGAGCAAAACAAAACAAAGTTCTTGGCTTATCCAATCTAGGCAAAACAACGGGTCTCTAAAAATGGGTTAGAGACAAGAACCTTAGGAAGATGTAGGCTCTCATTAAGCTGACAAACAATACTGGCACAGAAATGAGTCCTAATAATCAGGTAGGATGGAAACCAGATGTCTGAAAACCATTAGAGAAATGAAATTGCAGGTCAGACTCTCAAGAGCAGGGGCAGAGGTGGGAAACAATTGCTTTAGATAGAGTATGGTTCTCAAAGGAATATATAGGTAGTTGCTTATGGCCTAGGACTAGACTTTGCAACACCATAGGTCCCATCTTGTTCCTGTCAAGGAACTTTATATAAAAACCCTGGATAAGCACTATCAAACAATGTCAGTATGCACTTTGTGTCCTTTATGTGTTTAACAGACGTGGTATTCCTATAACTACTGCCCTCTTCTGTGTTAGCTTCTGAAAATTCTTCTAACTTGTTGGTTAATATTCCTAACATTTAGTGCACATAATCTATGCATCAGGTGGCATCAAGTGGCCTAGCAGCCAGTAAAGCAAGGATTAATGATTTACAGACTAAAGGAAAGAGATATGGGATGACTCAAAGACCTCCTAATCCATATTAAGCGTATCAAGTGAATCTTCAGGGCACCAAACTTAAATATGAATGACTTTCTTCCCTTGCGTCACAGCAGTAGAAGCAAGATAAGAAGACTCAAGTGTTGACTGAAGGCTCAACAAATCGTTTTGTGGGCAAATAGGGATTTTGCCTGCATAAATACTGCAGGACTGCACTTAGACTTGAAATCCTAAATCTCTGAACTCAGCTAAATCTACACCTGTGTCCAGAAGGGTGTTTAGTGACAGCGACAAGATACCCAAGTAAAACTGACTTAAAACATCGACAGGATCTGATGGGAAGCAGCATCCATTCACTGCAGCCACATAACATGTTAGGCAGCTCCCCTTGAGCTCCCATATTTTCCAGCCTGTATTCCTCCACAACTCCCAGAGGAGGCTGGCAGAACCCCCGTGTGTGCCCAACAGAAACACAGCTCCTTGCAGCTCGGCGCATTCTGTCAGTGCAAGCAGCTCCACAGCACCAACAAGAGGTGAACCAGCTCTCATCTACCTCCTTTCTGAAATTCAGCTGCAAGCTCTCAGCCTGCCCAAGTGCTAGTGCTTTTATAATGGTGCATTTTTGATTTATTTTATTCCTTTCAAAAGAAACATGAATCCATTCAGTTTTATCCAGTTACAGACATGAATTCACAATTAACTGGAAGAATAACAAAGCAGAAAGAGGAGTCACTGTGTTGAATAAGCTTGGTGAGAACAGGCTACTGAAACATGGAAGAGCTGAAAACACTATCAACATCTGCCAACAGCGGACTTGTGTGCAGTGCAAGCTTCTGTCTTTCCCTCTTCATAGAGAAAAAACATATGAAAGGTGATGCAGAAGGCCAGTAATTTTGCAAGATTTATTTCGACCAAAATTTACAGCAGGACTAGAGATGCTGGTATGATGCAGCATCCTCTGAAGCCTTGCACTTTTGATTTATACATGCGGAGTGCAAGAGCTTGCTCACTGTGAGCTCATGAGACATCCATGTCTGCACATAGAAGAGAGAAATGGTAACTTGTTAATGTAATAGAATGAATTTTGAGAGGTCTTAGGCAAAAAAGGAAAAGACTTATCAAAACTAACTCTTATGTATTTATGTGCCTGTTCCTCACATCCCACTCCAAGTCTACTTCTCCTTTGGTGTGCAAGAATAGCTCATGAAAATATTCAAAGAAACGGAATGTTTTAAAAACAGAACAGCAGCTTTCAAAGGAGAACAGATTCTAAACATTTGATATTTTCCTGAATATTTGCTTGCCGCCCTTATTTAGTCAGAGGAAAAAAAATACAATACACAAATACTTGATGCAGCTACATACAAAGCCATCCAAATTTCACACTCCACAATCTGTAGATGATGATTTTTCTGGGCATCTGCAGCTTGGCACAGCATGGAAGCCAAGCAGATTTGTTGCTGAAGCAGGCCATAAATTATTTAATAAGAAATATATTTAAGAATACCGCTCCCATCCCCGTCCCCGCGCAGCAGCTGCCGCTGTTGCCGTGTCTGCGCGAGCGGCTGCAGCTCCGGGATTGGCCGCCCCGGCGCGCCGGTGCCATTGGCTGCACTGCCCGGCTGCGTCACCGCGCCAGCCGTGGCGAGAGCGCAGAAATAGGTGTGTGCATGTTTATCAACCCCAGGCAAGCGAATGCCATCACGCTTCAGCTCAATCACAGTGAAACACTCGAGCAGAGAGAGTTAATTAAAAGGACGTATTTGCAGAAGGCAGCCCTGCAATAACAGTTACTATGGGGTGAAGCCTGTAGGCACGTAGGAGGTGAAGGGATTCAGCTCACTGCAAATTACTGTAATCATTCAGATTATGGAAATATTCATACTAGATCATAAATCTGTTATTCATCTTCAGGCAACTGGGCTGAGGATGATTATTTTTCCCCCTCCCCCGTGGGGTATGTTCTCTAAATGAATTCAAATCCAGCTTTCATCAGACAGCTCCCTCTCCCTTGCTTCTAATCGCTTTCTCATTACATGTTAGCTTTGAGACTTGACAACACAGACTCGCAGTGGCCTTGGTTACTGGTTTCATACATATTCAGATATATTGTGCCTCTGTAGAAATCAGGTTTGCTGCAAAAAGGTCCAATATTTATGCATTATTCTGGAAAGAAAAGTGTGATGGGCAAGATCGTATGTGCAAAATAGCTGCATTTCCAGAGGGAACAATTCAACCCCTCATCCTTGTTAAGGCAGTCATGTATGTATGTAAACACAAGCAGGCCAAAATGTATTGTAAGATAGTAACTCATGCTTTTTACCTGTCCTGCTCTGTCCACAAAACAACCCCAATATTCACACAGATTCACACTTGTTAAGAAACACCTGTCCCTTCCCTTCAGCACATGTATTGCACAATTTAAACATCACAGTCTTGTCTCCAGTGGCAGAAGTCATGAATACAGTTTGCTTCACTGTGGCCAGTGTGTTCTCAGGTACATCAGACCCTGTCCATGCACACCTGTGGGGTACCTGCACAGTCAGTGCCACACAACCTCCACACTTGCTAAAGCCATATCTACTATGGATCCAGTCCAGGAGCACTCACTTGTATTCATCATAAACCTCCTGCTTGGGAAGGGATGTCTCAGGGTGCTCTTCCAGGGTGTTCCGTATCCACGAGAAGGCGTGCATCTGCTGGGCACGGCTGGATGACATGGAGATCTGATCACTGGGGAAAGAAGCAGCAGTGCTGATGAAGATCCACTCTACAGTTCCTCCTCAGTTACAAGAATAAAAACTGTCTGCCTACTCGGGTGGAGAGACAGACACAAGGAGGGCCAGTGCCTCACACATTCAGCTATTCCTCCAGCCATGGGCAGCAGTTCTCTCCCTCCTTCACCCATGATTTAAGAGACTCCACACTCCAGTTCTTGACTGACACACAGCTGCGAGTACACAGCAGCAGGTAAGAGTTCTGCTTCCCCTCTTAACTATTCCTTACTGGCCACCTCTAACCTTTTGCCCTCTTAGTTGCCAGCTGCCCTTTGGAAACACCTAGCTTTCCCAGAAGATACTCAATAGTGCTTCCTACAGGCACTTGCCTGACTATAACCATCCTACTGGGAACATATGCTAATTTTGTGATGCTGTGATCTGCAGGTTGGTTTTCTAGACCTTCCTTTAGTCAAACAAGTGTTACCAAAAATACCATTAGCTTTTTCTTTCACCCATCATCACATTTATGTTGCTATTTTATCACTTCACACATAAATAGCGAAGGAACGATTACACTTTGGCTGTGAAATGCTTTCTGTGATGACTCTTGCATTTTAGGGAGATTTATATTTACAAGCTAGTCATGCAATAAAGGCTGTAAAGTTTAAAAAACCCAACTAGTCTTCAGGAAAAGAACAGTCCTTACTGTTTAATAAGGGGCTGCTTCTGCTACAACCCACATCATGTGAATGATTCCCCAGCAGCTCAAGTGCCACAGGAAGTAAAGCAAGTTTTCAGTGCAGTCACACACATACCTTTTGTCTCCATTGTTGGGACCCGAAGGCAGCTGAAGGTAGAGGTAGAGTTTCTCTAGGTCTGTAAACTTCTCAACTTCTTGCTGGATAACAAAGGTGTTTTGGTTTGGGGAGGGAAAAAGGGGTAGGGAGAAAAAGCAAACAACAAGAGTTGAGCTTGACAGCTAAAAACTGTCATCTGACAATGTATTCCTAAATAATACTATTTTAGACAAGAAAATATTCACTTATGTGAAAGAATGTGACAGAGCACTCTAGGACTAGAAACGTGATTTCCTATTTTAAAAGTACTTGTTACTATTACAAAATTCATATGCAACAAAAGCAGAATCTGGAAAAATGTCAAAAACAGGTCACTTCTGCAACCAGACATGTAGCATGAGAACTTTGCCTTCTCCAAGCATCTCTGAGAATCACAGCCAGCTCTGCTGGAACAACATGGAAGGTCACACCTGATCCTGCAATCCACTATATATAAATAGTTAACTGTCACAGACTTCAATGAAGACAGTTTAAAACCTATCTATGTACATATGCATTTTTTTGTTCCCCTTGGAAATCAGTTACTGAACTTGTTACTGCACACAAGCCATTCAGTCACACGAATCTCAGTGGTGCCAGACTCTTTCAGAGGACACCAGCTGAGGATGAGACACAAGAGGGAGTTTAACCTGGTGTATGCAAACAGTGACTGCTACACACTAACTAGGTTTTGGTCACCTGAAAACAGCTACATCAACTCAAAAATATTAGGGAAAAACAGTTGTGGTAACGTGCTCAGGCCTGCTCAGCAGCAGCAGTGTGAGTCAAGCCATGCAACAAGGAGCACAGGGGCTCTCCTGCAGGAGGATGTTGCAGCAGCAGTGCCTGAGGTGGGGCACCATCAGTGCAGAGTCAGACACTCACATGATCCCTTTTCAAGTCAGAATGCAGCTTTTGGATTACTGTTAATTCTCTTTTTCTTTACTGGTGTCTTACTGCCAATGGAACCTTTTCCAAAAAGGAAGACAAATGGAGGGAGAGGAGCCAACAGGCAGTGAGAACTGGCTGTCTACTTCAGTAATGAGCAGAATGGAGAGTGAGGACACTAAACCTAAACTTCACTTCAGACTGGGGCTCCCTGCACAACCCAGTCACGTCCACATCCACCTCGCTTCAGCTGGCACAAAACGGACAGAGCAGCCCCAGAGACAGAACTCCCACTCCCCTCCCCTGGTTTGCACCCAGTGCTCAGGTCCCCTCCCTGCCCCCAGTCTTTAGGCAAGGACCAGCAGGACATGCTGTCCAAGGAAGGGTCTGGGAGCTCCATAATCCCCACCAGCTGAACCCACCACAAAACTGCTGCACAGAACTGGGCCACCAACAATGCCACAGACCTTCTCAGAGCCAAGAGAAACACTTCCAGCAGCACACAGGTAACAGACATGAGATTTGTTGCTTTTATAAGCAGCAAACCACAACATTTGGCTGGGTTTTTTTTCCTCTGACAAACTCCTGAATTTGCTGACACCGATTTCTGTGTGGCTCTACAGCAGCTTACACAGCAGTGGTGCTCAGACCACCAAATATCCAGAGAGGCATTTCTTAATAATGGGTGCATTTTGTCAAATTTTCTGTTCTTCCTTTCCTGCATGAATCTCAGCATTTGAACTGGTGGGTTTCCCATTATTGAAAAGATCAACATTCTTCAAAGAAGTTACAGAAAATTAATCATTTTTGAGAAGACAGAAATTTAACAACTACAAGAAACTTTGTACTTCTTTATTAGACACTCCCTTTTCCAAGGAGCTTAGCTCATTTTGTTTTAAGTGGCAAAAGCCCAATCAGTGCACCAAAGGACCCTGTTAGGCTGGGATTATCTTGCACAGTAAATGCTAACCCATGAGGCAAAATCATCCCATGCAAACAAAAAGCCCCTGTTGATTCTGACACCAAAGTGGACGACAAACTCTCACTCCTAAACCTAATGTGCCTGAGTGTGATATGAAAGGTAAAGTTTTAGAAGAAAGATTAAACCTTTCAACCAAATGCACTGAAGTAGTTTTGGTGCCCACTGAAGTTGAAGCAGCTTCTATGACACAGCAGGAGGAAGGGGCTATGTTGGAAGGGCCCTGTCTGAGCCACTCTGCTACACAGGCCTCACTTGGCAACTCCCCTAATGAAAGAAAAACAAAACAACAATAAAATCCAACAACATATGGGTAAAGAAAAAATTTGACTGGGATTATGTTAGCTGAACATTTTCCAAAGGATGCGAGTGAGGCAGTGACTCTCACCAGCACAACAGCAGAGGATTATGTGGCTTCCTCACATCCTCAGCAGGGGCAGCTGCACAGGGATGTTACCTCACTGTCTGCACCCAAACCCCAATCCTGGCCATGCACTTTCCTGGGCACAGAGCTTCCAGCAATGGCTCCAGGGAAGCCCTGGGAAGGCAGGATTTCCTCAGAGTTAATAGGAGTCACAGGGAGTTCACAGAGGTAAATCCTACCTGGGTGGTAATTAGATAAACTTAAGCTTATTAGATGAGACTGAATCTATTTAGAGAAAATCATCTTAAAACTGAAGAAGTGGCAGCAAAGAGATGGAGTGTGACACTCAGTGCAAGTAGATTCAGGAAGGACTGCATTTTGCTTACCTGAAAGATTGTTAAGCATTGTTTCGTTTAGTCTGTTTTCTCTGAACATTTCTAAACCCCTCGAACCTGGTTTACAGTTGTGGTAAGTACAGTCTCTTCTTCAATCTCTGCTGACATCCACCCGTTCTCAGTGCTAAAGGTCTGGTGACTTCAGTAACAACTGCAATTACTGCTACTGTGATTCTTCAAAGCATCAAGACTTTCCAATTTTTAATGCCATCAGAATCACAGAGCTTAGGAAAGTGGAGGAACATTTCAGCTGGCCTACTATCTACTGACCAAGAAAAAGGTTTATTCACTCTGAGTTTTTCTTTGTGCTAATCAGAATACACATGGAAAGAAATAAAAAGAAACAAGAACACAAAATATACAATAAATTCCCACCCCACCCCCCAAATAGGTCAATAGTGTGGAAAAAATAGGTCATTAGAGTGGAAGAGAGTCACAGCATCAAAAGGAAGAATGTGATGCTGGCATCATCTTGGACAAATTCCCCTTTGTGCAGCCTGTTAAAGCTTATGCTGCTGTTGTTCTAAAGCCCACACAGCATGTACAACATCTGGGGAATCCTTTTCTGCTACTTAAAAGGATCTAAGTAAAAATCCTGCTTGAAGTTTCTTGACCTTGATTGACTGGTTCTATCAAATCAGATGAAGACTGACTAACTCTCCAAAGGCTATTTGTAAATCATATTTCTTGAAGCTGGATTAGAGACATGCATAAGCATGTGAACTGCCTGCAGGACTGAGGTGTAAAGCCAGCACAAAGCATCGCTCTGCGACTCCTGCTCTTCACACATTACCTTTATCTTCTGGAACCAAAACCACATAAAACAAAGGAAGATTCAATGAAGATGGGGAGCAAGCAGTGTTCAGACTTATTTTCAGCACTTGGCTTCAATTTAGCCAAAAAATCTATCAGGTACTCAAAATATTTGAGTGATCTTATATTGTGAGGCAGAAAAATGAAGGACACAGAATTAGAAACCTCAAGTCACAGCTATGCAAAGACTTTCAGTAACATATAAAGCAGCAGAAATCTCTGATATTTCTGTTTTGCTACCAAATATAGGTAGTTCACTACAGAAATGCACAAAATAAGTACCAAACAAATTAAACCAGAGATCAGTGGCCACAGAGATCTGCTCCAAATGAATCTGCCCTTTTGCTGCCTAAGACAGACACAGAACAAAATTCTCACGGAAACAGATGCAACTTTCTTTTCCAGGCACTTTGGCTGAGCAAATAAACAGCTGTGAAATAAACCACAATGGCCAAGATGTTGTGGGGTTGGGGTTGTTTTTAAATGAAAATAGCAGGTTTTGATACCTGGTTCCATTCCGTGAGACACTGACTGAACACTGCAAATTTTTCCAGCACAAAGAGACAAAGATCTGTTCAACACAGAATGTGGTTAAGGACCTAACCCGTGTTACAGGAAACATGACTTTATTCATATTTCTGCTTGAACCAGAGAACACAGAGAATTCACCATGAGTCCCCAGAATCACAGAATTTCAGGTTTCCTGACCTTGGTGGATTGGTTCTCTCCTCCTGGTTTTCTCTGACTGCTGATCTACTGTCAGGTCACAAACATTAGTCAAGTTTCATCCTAAAGGTGTCAAAAGGGATTGCCATAGGAAAACTCCAGGGGATGTGCTTTTTTTGGATTGTTTTTAAGAAGAAAACATCCAGTCAGGCCAAATTTTAAATAAGACAGAGGAAGAATATACTAATAAACAATCAGAAGAACTGCAACTTCTGTAATGTACACAGTGCAAATGTCAGTCAAATTTGAACTATTTCAAATTTCCACAATGAAAGCAGAATTACAGGTTATTTCTGTCCTCGAGTTCTGGTGAAGGGGGGGGCTGAAGGCCAGGTGCACTTTGCAAGCTTTATGCAAGACTACTGTTTAAGAGAGCATGGACTGCTCTTAATATGTCCTTCCACATTTTGAGTATTTATAGATAACTATACTCTAATCAGGGGCGGTCCCGTGGCATAGTGGAGAGCACTCCGGTCTCTGACTCCCAAGGTCGTGAGTTTGAGTTTCAGTGGGACCCTCCCGGGCAGTTAAATGCCTCCCTGCCATCCGATCCCGTCAGATCTCAGATGCCAAGCAGGGTCAGCCCCAGTTAGTACCGGGTGCTGTAGATAGTCCTAAGAACTTCACTGTCACTGTCCAAGCTTGCTCGGCCGAGGTAAAATGAACCTTAGGACTTAAACGGTGGGGTCAGCTCTGCGCACGCTGTGCCTCACCTAAAAAATCCACTGCGCAGGCTCGGAGGGCACACCCACCTGGGGTGAGCCCTTCCCAAATCTTTGTTCGCGAAGATTGGCCATTATACTCTAATCAAGTTAAAAAGGCTGTGCCAATGGCAATGTAACCTGTACCTATTGGCAGAATGGTCCTAAAACTTGTCATACTTCAGCAGAACAAACATGTATTATTTAACAACCAGAACTAAAAATAGCAAAGTAGTCAAGCAATCATCTCTCCATTTACAAATAGAGAAACAAGCAGCAAAGGTTAAATAAGTTGCTCAAGGTCAGATGGTTTGTTGGAAATATTATCAAGACAGATAAATAACAATATAGTAACATCATAATACTGGAAACAGAACCTATTATTCTAGAAAGCAGCCAATAAATACATTTGATGTGCCTTCTCTGAACAGAAGCAGAAGCATATTTCAGGTGCTAAACATTCCAAACAAGCCCTAAAAGCACAGTTTTGTTGTGAGTGTCCCAGCACAGCTGCCAAAGCTTCACAGAGCTCCTGCCTGTCTCCTGGAGGGCCCAACAGACAGAGCTACCTTCTCTGAGGGACTGTCACACCCCCTCACATCTCACACTGTTGATGCTGTTCCAGTACCAGCAGCTCTGGTTTCCAAGGCCATTGATCCATCACTCACACCAGCACTGACCTCTTCTCAGGGAATTAAGGAAAGAGGCCCTAACCTTATGGAGCCTACCCTTCTAAAAATCAGGTTCAAAAGTTCACTTAGTATGTGGCTACAAATATAACAAGCGAAGTCATAAGAGAATCTACTGCTAGACATGTTTACTGCAGTTAAAAAGATGTTATAATGAATTTTTAATGACTGTTTACACCACAATTCTTGCTAATTATCTTTTTTTGGATTGCACAGTACACAATGATTTTCTTATCATCTTCCAGAAACTGGCAGTATGTCAGAATTTAAGTGGTGCAGGATCACAAATAAGAGGCAGGTAACTCTGGACTCTTGCATGAGCAACTGCAGCCCCAGTGTCCTCACAGCGGCTGCTTTCCATAGCCCTCTGCTACTGGAGATCTCCACAACAGACTGTTGCCATCACTTCTGTTTCTTCTTCCTATTCCTCTCTTTCTCACTCAGCTGTGTTGAACTAGGCAGCCCATACCCCTCTGTGTGTGGCTCTGCACACTGTGGCTGTGACTGGTGCTACCAAAAGAGCCAATCAGAGCTACAAGGCTGAGGCCTCTTAGTTTGATGTGCTTTTATTCTGTCTTGCAGCTCACAGCCTTCCAAAAGCACATAAAAATACAGAAACTGTTCTGCTACAATTCAGCTTAATTTTGACTTATTTCCTAAAACAATTCTGATCTTGGATTTTTCTTTTTTCAACTACCTGAACAGCATGAGATCTACCTTTGCTAACCTAGAGTGGCTTTTCCACTGTTGGCACGACTCCTCTGAACTCATCAGCAGGACAGACAAGGAGGCATCTGGAACAGAAAATTAGACCATCAGGACACTGCTGCTCTGTTCCAAGTCAAGCCATGGGGATTGCTTTGCATTCAAGACTTCTCTGTCAATCCATAGGGTGAGACCTCACCAATACCCTCATACAAACTGATGAACTTCGTGTACCCCAGTACACGAAGTCCACAAATCTGCAGAATTTAATGCAAAACCAGTACTACTGTAATCCCATTCCCTTAAAACGGATTTCCAAAAACAGATGACTGGTTAAGCTCCTGATTATTTACTCCCTTCTCCAATGCTACTTAGAAACACCTACCCCAAATCCCATTTTTTCACCACAGAAATACCTGGTGTTAATGGAGTTTTACATGTGCAATTTTGCAATTTGCCTTTTTGCCACTGAAGACTCACATACAAACAGTGAAGCCCTCAAGACACCTGCCTTGTGTCCACAAATGTCAATGAGGAATAGGGTGGTAAAAATGTCATTTTGCATCACTGTGTCAGTTGGGTGCATCCAAGAACTTTTCAGAAGAGGTAACAAGGGCTCCGAAGTTTTTCTGCAATACAATACAGCTTTAAACCTCATACAACAATACATTAAGATATTTTAAGGTGAGAGAATCCAGTGCCTTTTGAATTAGCTTTTGATAATGTGACCTCAAGGAGTACTCTTAGTTAGCTCAGCCATACAGCTGAACAGATTCTGTCTGATAGTATCCAGATGGTTTCTATGTCCTCTTTTTATCTTACCCGCTGGTACTTCTGGATGAAATGCCAAAGGTAGAAAGTCAGGATAAGCAATCCCTTCCAGTCTTAAGATTTATGAACTCAAGACTCTGATTTAAAGGAACTCACAATCTGCTCACTATTACAAACAAACAAAACCTCTTTCTGAGTTAGTGCTCCCCAGAAATAATCTCTTATCACTGCCTAGATCTTGTTATTTTAATGCATGAAGGAAGCTGATGCTTTTGCATTTCAAAGGCTTTTCCCTCTTCAAAAAATGATCTCTCTGTCCTAAGCAGTACAGCAGAGCTAACAGGACCTGTAGTGCTGCACATTTCTGGGAAGGTACCCAAGATGGTAAGCAACTTTTGAGGTTAGCAAGACTCTAAAAAAAACCGCAAAACCAAACCACCCAACAATCTGATGATTGTGACATCTGCAAGACTTTCATAGACCAGGACATTTGTCTGCCAGGCTTTGTGCAAACATGCAGTTCAGTCTAGGTCCTTCCTTAAAATGTAGTCCAGCCATGAATTAGCTGTTCCAAGGAAACAACAGTAAGAGCAATTATCGCTGTCATTAAAGGTCTACAGAGCAGTGAAAGGTGAAGGCACAACAAGCTTCCTGCATACTCTGATCTGTGCAATACATAATCTTGCATTTAAAAAAATCATACTTACAAAAGCACTCAGTCACCCTTCTGTGCTGTACCACCTGCACTGACAGTTCTACAAGGGGCAGTCACAGCCACTTGCGCTGGAAACAAGAGGTCGATATTCCATGGAAAACAAACATCAAACCCACATCATGTACTTTTTTCCACAATGGCAACTATCTTTGATCACATTTACTGGTAGTACTTTTATGCACTGCTAAGGAAAGGCTTCCTAATAGCTGTTAGTCTCCAGAGTCATTCATTTTGGTCCTGCAGTTTATTAAATATTGAAAAGCATTCTGGAGTTGTACTTACCAAAATGCAGTCCACTTTAGATTGTACAGTTTTGCTAGATGTGAGGGAAGAGAGAAGAGAAATACCGAATTAATCTAAACAGCAATGACAAAACTATTACGTATTAGAATTTCTATCAGTGCACTACAGGCTTTATCTCTTACTGTGAAATATCCTGCTAGTCTATGGAATAATACTCATCCAGCTATTTTTAAGTAGAAAGTCACCGAAACTGAACTGCTTGTTAGAATTCTTGCTGTTTTCTTCATTTATATAAGAACTGCATTTTTTAACAAAATACCATTGCAACTGAGAGCCATTATGCCAAGCTGCAAAGCAGCCAGGATGGATGTCACTACTTTTATTGCAAGCTCTTACACAATTCAGATGCATTTGACTTATTTACCTATAAACACAGTTAACATCCCCCTCACCCCACTTTAGTAAATCCCACCACTTTATTTCTAGCTTTCCAAAGAGCAGCTACAAAGCAGAGAACTGTTATTCCACTGGCAACTTTGGAGTTTTCCAAGTTGGTCTCTCTACCTCCCAGCTGGCTTATTAAGATGGCATTGGGTGGGGACTGAATTCAAGTATGTCATAAACGACCTCAGTGCATGTGCCAAGGCAGGCAAACAGTATGGAATTTATTATACTTTGTATAAACACACCCATAAGCAGCTTTCGTGTTTCCTAAGGGTGCTGTACTTCAGCAGCTTGGTCTGGCTGCCTCAGTTGAAGGCATTTTATCACTGCTCTGAAGAGGAGCAGGAGCTTTCACACACAGAAACCCTCAGTCTTTACTGCTGCAGGATACCGACTGAAGAAGCACCAAACAACCATTTTTCTGAGTTCAGAGAGCAGTTCTTTTCCTAGTAGAATAAAACACAACTCAATCTCCTGCTAACACAACAAAACATCTCACTGGCAGTTATTTTACTTTTCTAGAGGTGCTACCACGAACAAAGCTAGACCAGGTCAGGCATCTCATGGATGTACTAAAACCGTAAGAAACAAGCAAAACAAACAGCTCTAGGTGTCTGGTGGTGATAGAAACCAGCATCTACTGTTGCATCAGATGCTCAAAGAGGCAGGAGTTTGGTTGTCCTGCTTGTTACACCACTTCAGTTTGAAACCAGACAGACTAAAAATCTGTATTGTAAAGGCTGCTAATACTTATGCCCCTTCCCACATAAGAACTGCTCATGTTATAGTGACAGAATACAATAAAATATTTCAACAAGTAAGAATATTTGACAAGTCCACTGAGTAGACACATCAGCAGAAATCCACTTCAGCTGACTTTGTGTAGGAGAAGCCATCAGATGAACAGACACTCAGGAACAACACCAAGGAGACAGTAAAGCAGAACTGCTTGGGATTTGTAAGAACAGGGAATGCTAAGGATGGTAAAATGGGAGCTCTTCCTTGCCTTGAGAAAGATGCTGTAGCAAGTGAAGAAAGGAACCTAATTGTCATCGCATTCATCAAAACCCACCACCTTACCAGAGAAGTCCAAGGACACCAAGCATGGAAACCTCCTGCTGCTGAATTGTCTGACCCAAAGGTGACACAGCTGGTCTAGCAACACTTCACCCTGGTCTCCACCTCACCCACTGCCTCCAACCCCTAGCAAGGTCCCACAAACCCTGTGGATCCACAGCCTCTCCTACACAACAGCAGGCAACAGGAATCAGTCATATGTGCCCATTTTTGTACCTAAACCTTTTCTATGGCTTCACATGACAGCTTATGCAGAAAAGAAGCATGAAGAGTAAGGGAATGCAGGGTACAGACATAACAAAGTCCAAATACAGCCTCTGCTCTACAGAGTTGCACACAACAACATGTGCTGGGCTTTCCAGAGGAGCACACTCCAGCCAGCACGGCTTCCGTCCTGTTACAGGTTCTGCCAAACGGAGCTTCAGCACGCCCATTCACATTAACATTTTCTTCTTGCAAAGAGAAAGAGGCAAGTTGCCAGGAGGCAGCTGGGCAGGAGATCCCTAGAGCTGTCCTTTTATCTCCAAATATCAGTCTGAGTCAGGAAATGTAAACTCTCAAATTTAGTTCAGGCTCTTCCAGTTGTGACCTCTGCTCCTACAGCACCAACCAACAGTGTCGAGGAGCTGCAGAAGAGGAGCAATAACAAGGCCAGTAAATACAGCTTTGCTGTGTTTCCTTTTGTCAACTGGTGGCACAAAAAGGACAGTCAAGTTCATGTTCTCCAATCTGCAAGCAGATGTTGTGACATTTTAAAAGGCAAAGGTCCCACAGCTTCAGCAGGGATAAGCATGATCTCTATTTAAACAGCAATTGTTTTCCATCTCCTGCTCCATACTCCATAGTACACTGGGAGGGCACCGTTAAAATTTGTTAGTGGTACACTGAGACTTCTTTCTTCTTAACCAGAGGACAGATTAAAGTGGTCCAATTCTATAAAGCCTGTGCATAATGACAGAAATGGTTCCTATTTCCCTTCCAGTGGAGGTGATGTACACCAAAGTCAAGCAACGGCAACCCTGAGGAATGAGCCCTTTGACTGGGAAGGTACTGGGACAGTGACCTTCTCATGGTCCTGAGCATTGCACTGACATGCTCCATCTGGTAACAATGTAGGACACATCTCCGTGGCATCAGGAGGCAAAAGGACAGGTGACAAAGGTGGTAAAGGGACAGCAATCTCAGTTACACCAGCCACCTGTGTTTATTTCACTCGTTCTTCCTTCACTAGCAGGCCAGGTACACTTTGAAAGCTGAAGTTTCATTTACCAGTAAGTAAGTCTGTTTCTGTCTCGGTCAAGTGCATCCCTTACCAAATTACTACTGCAATTATAGTCCCTGCAACCAGAATCTCAACAAGGCTGAATGAGGCCCTACACAGAGCCACTTCTAACATCTGGAGGGCACTACCCACACACTTTGCTGCAAGTCCAGGAATAGCTGCAGGAGAGCAGCAGGAGTGATAGATGTTCCTGTAATGAAAATAACCATTTGAATCTATTAGAAACCTGAGCCCATTGGAAACTAAACTCTGAAACTGTACCTTAAGCCCACAGCCAGAACTGCTCCTCCTGGGGGCTCACTGACACTCACCCCCATTTGGAATCACAGCTAATGTTACATGCTCTTTCAGAGCTCTTCATGCTGACAGTCTCCCTGAAGTGAAACTCACTCACTTACTTGATCTAAAACATAGTTCAGGTCACTTCAAGCAGTTTCATCCAGGACAAGACTTCTGATTCTGGGGGTAGCTGTCTCTTACGAGCAATAACAAAGGTGGTTGCTTCAACAGCTGCCTGGGATTTACCAGCTTGTGCCCAATGACCCAACACAAGCACCTTAGAGCATAAAATTTTCATCAAAACTTTGCCCCCCAAAAAAAACCCCAAAATTACTGACACTATCACATCCAAAAATGAAAAATTTGTTCAGTAGGTACCGCTGCATTGATGTCTCAAAGTTAAGGCACACTGAGTGACTCAAGAGGGACGCAGTCCTGTTGTACCGTCTACAGCAATGCTCCTCAAAAATGTCAGCTCTGCTCCAAACACAGCCTGGTCACTGACCATCAGCCACTCAAAAACACGAACCCAGCTCCTACTAATCAGTAAAAAGGCAGAGAAAAGAAGGTTTCTCAGCCTGTGTTTGCAGCAGCAGTGCAGGGTGGCTCACTGCAAAAGCTACTGTGTTTCCTGCAGACTCCCAGTCCTACAACTTCCCAGGGAACATGTGTTGGCTGCTTTGGGTCTGCAGCAAAAAGCCTTATAGGAGAGTCTCCAGCCTATCTTAAAAGCCTCAGCTGTTATAGGTTTAGCCAGGTGGGCCTAAATTTAGGTTCTAAAATTTAGAATAGGCCTGAAATTGTCAGCTGCCTTGAGCTGGGCTGAGCTAGCTGACAGCTGACTTCTTCTAGCCAGTAATATTGTATTCCACACCATCTTACATCATCTCAATAGGAGTAAATTCCAGTGTGTGGGAGTGGCTTAGTCAGTTCTGCCATGGCTGAGGTACAAGCCGGAAGTGCTACATCTTTTCTGCTATCTTAGGCCTTGCTCCTGCTTTGGCTGCTGCTTCTTGCATTTTGTTTGAGTTCAGTGAAGTAGAAACATTTTGTTGTTACTCTTTCTGTTTCTTGCTAAGTGTCTTTAGAGTGTGCTTATGAATCTAGAATAATAGATTTCGCATTAATTGGGAGTGGGAGGTTATTTTTTGTTATATAAAACATGTGTAAGAGTGGGTTATATTGTAGCTTTCTTTTAATTTTCTCTTTTCTGTATAAATACATGTAGTTAGTTTCAGCATAAACCTGGTTTGGAAGGGTTTTTTCCTCTCCCTCTTCTTTTTCTCTTGGCTGGTGGGGGGGTGGGGAAGAACCATTTTTCTCTGTTCTTGGGCAGCTGGCGTTTTGCCAGCTCAACCCAAGACACTCAGCTTTTGATTTCACCTTTAGGGCCAAGACATCTGAGAGATTTTTGAAGGTAACTTTTGAAGGCTGTAGCCACTGAAACTCTGAAACGCTGAAGCCACGTTGACAAACTCCTGAAATTATCTTCGGAAGAATACAAAGGGGAGAAATCAGACTGAAGTATTTCCTCAAACTGCTCTTCTATCTTATGCCAAAGTATGCATTTCTGTTTCCCCTGACCTATTTATGTATTTCTGCTCAGAACAGCCCCATCTTAATGGCCGTGACTTGGCACAGGCAGAATGAGGACTGTGTTCTCTCGCCAGGTGAACAGCTGGGTTTACTTTGAGCTGAGGGAGAGGCAGAAGAGGAAAAAAGCAGAAGAAAAAGGCAAGAAAATGCAACTTTTTTTCCAATTGGCATAAAAGCAAATGCTGCCAACCTTCCACTAATTAAGCAATACTTTACTTTCAGGAATAGGTAGCTGAACTGCACTGAGCAATATGGGACTATTGTATTACAAGAGGGGGCAGAATTCAGTTGCTCTGAGCACACCGAGGACTTCCCTAACATTACAAATAGTCGAAGCCATATAACCACAAGGGATAAGAGAAGCCTTCTGTCTGTGAGACTGGAAAGATGGAGGTTGTTGGGAGGAGTAAAAGAAAGCCCTTGAATTTATTAGTGACTGCCTAGTTAACTCTGAGCCTTCTCAAAGCCTGCACAGCATGGAAACCAAACCCCAGGCTTTCCAGTTGCAAGCATTCAGCCCCTATGAAAGGCAGCAGCACAACAAACACTGTGGGAGCACACACAGTGCACAGTGAACACACACACGAACAGCCATCGCTGCAGCACAGCTCCTGTCCTGGGACACACTGTGCAGAGCATGCTGGAAAAGGGGCTCCTGGGTTGAGTCCCTGGCAGAAGTGGGACAGCAGCATGTCCAGGACACTGCAATTCTGCTCAGGCAGGGGAGACCTGCCAGCCCCAAAGTCACACAGGATGTGGCTCTCACCATTCAGGCAGGAGTGGTGGACTCCTTCCTTGAATGGAGAAGATGTCAACAACAGCAGCAGATCCAATTCAGCCAAACTCAGTAGACAAGTGGAGCCACAATTTATTGTGCCAAATACAGTAATGGTTTGATCAGGTGGTCAAATGTGGGAAGCCCAGAGTGATTTTCTTCATTTTAAGTTAGGTGCCCTCAAGTGAAATCGCCACAGATACTCTGTATCCCCTTCATCCTCAAATCAGCCTCTGTAGGGGCACTTCATGTGCTTGGTACATTTGGGGCAACCCAGAGAAAACATTATTTCTGCCAAACCATGATGCAATTGATGAAAAGGAACCACTTTCCATCACTGCCAATAGCTGTGCCATGCATCCTGACTGGACAGCAAGGGTTCCCCCCCGCTGGACTCTCAGTTTCCAGAAGGGTGTCCTGTGTTACATTATTACCCAAGATGCAGGACTCAGTATGAAATGTAGCAACTACACTGTGTACAGTTACTTGCAATCTGCATCACTACCTAGTTATCATCTCAGATGGCAAACCACTTACTTTTTCAGACAACTAACAGAGACAAGAGGTTATGAAGTTCTAAAATAAGCTTTCTTTGGAAAAGGGAAAAACCAACCAAATAAAACAAAACAACTAAGCCAAAAGAACCCCCAGCAGGGGCTGTTCAGGGCCACAGGGGACCTCCCACTGGGTCATGGGCAGCCCCTGCAACCCTAATACCGCATGGCAACACGGTGCTGCCATGGTATTTTTATTCAGAGATCTGCAAACAAGCCTTCCAAAAGAGAAGGATACCCAAGACAGCAGAGGTGTCTGCCAAGGAAGGATTATTTTGGCCACATGGCCTTTTAAAAATTACTGTGATCTGAAAAACCTTCATTTCCCACTGCATCAGTTGCTCTCATACCACCTCTGAAGGTTGTTTGTCAAAGTGCCTAACAACAGGGTCTAAAGGTAGTCTGGAAAGGCTGCTGCTGGTGGGAGCAGCACCACATGAGCAGCACTGCCAGGCACGTGTGTCCCAGGCACAGCAGGCATTCAGGTGTTGACACACCCAGGAGCTCTTCCTCCTGTGTAGTGTCCTGCTGCCTCTTTGCCTCTTGCAGAAGCCGTCCTAGCTCCCAAGGAAAGCAAGTCAGACTCCACTACAAGATACCAACAGAGACAGTTTTGGCAAAGTCATCTTTCTGCAAGCCATGTTAAAATAGAGAGGGTCATTATTACACTGACTATATATCCCTGTGGAAAGATTCAATCTTAATTCCACAACTCTGATGACATCAGGTGACATTTTTAAAAAAATAAATCTCTATTTACTCTGCATGCTGTGAGAAACCACTCAATAAAGGGATTAGCAACCCCATTACAGTAAGTGGTACTGTCAGAAAGGTGCTATTATCACATCCTTGCCACGACAGGCACTGTGTCCCAGCAGTGCCTGCAGGATTCAGCCCTTAATTCTTAATCTTACTGAATTAATGTTTCTCTTTCTTAGACTAACAGCTCTAAATATATCTTTATATAACCTTCCACTCAGAAGCACAAAGAAATGTTAAACTGGAGCCAAGGATCATCTAAGGAGAAAATTATGAAACAGCCGCCTATGTGTGCTGCTACTCAATTAACATCTTAGCATATGCCATGTTACATTGTCTGGCTCGGCTCATGGTGATAAAGAAGTAAAATGGCTGTAAAAGCATTTCAATTAAATATTTAGAAAGCAGAGCTGCACAAGGTTGAAACATGTTTGAATTAGCAAAATGACGACTGCCTATACAGCTCAGCTACTGGTGTAAGAGCTTTAGCACAGGGTGCAGAGAGAGGAAAGCACACCCAGGCCGGGCACGTCCGCAGGACTCCCCTCCCATCACACCTCTCACCCTCGGGCGAGCGGCAGCCAAAAATCAGGTGGCTTGTGATGCCACCTAGGGGCTCTGTCCCTGCCTGCACTGCTCCCTCCCCGAGGACAATCCCATGGCATGCCCTGGACACCAGGCACTTGAGCCCAGCACAAACACAGGCAAAAGATTTAGTACAAGACAAATTAGGTCTTTCAGGATTCAAATGCAGATATATTCTTATTCCAGATGAAATCTACAGGGACCTAATTGCATCCTGGAAGCACATGAAGTATTATTATTTCCCTAAAGGACAAAACCAGCCAGAGTTGTGTCCACTGGAAAGGCAGAAAAGAGTCCAACTCTCAGGCCTCAAAAAGTAAACAGAGCAAGCATTCACCAATTGGTAAATACTGGCTCTTCAGCTGGAAGGCAGATTTCTCCTCAATCCCAGCCAAACCCCCGTTCTCAGCGAAATCAGGAAGCAACAAGCACAGCGAGCTGATAAAACACTGCAACAAGGCAGGGCGAGCTGCCACCGCTCCATCCTCCCCGTAAGCCATCCTGCCACTCGCCAGGGAGAATAAAACAGACTGGTTTTCCATCATACATGAGGAGGAGCACTGCTGCATCCCAGTGCTGGAAAATGTAGTGGTGCAGCATGCCTTGAAGTTAACGCAGGTTAAAGTGTGTCAAACACGACTTCAACACTTGCTACTAAAGGAAACACAATTAAAATATTTCATATAGGATAAAAATTTAATCCCTTCACCATTTGTGACACTGTGATCATTTTATGAGTATAAATAATGCCAACTATACAAACAGCTGAACAAAGAATGAAGATAAGACTGTTAAAGAAAGGCCCAAGCCTCAAATGTAGCCCATTGTAATGAACTGCCAAGAAATAATTAGCCAGCAGACATCAGAATACCTCTGTCTGAAATTTAGGTCTATAAACATCTCTTTTAGCTCTCTGAAGAAATCTGTTGTATTCAGTCCTAAAGGTTTGTTCCAGTATTCTTAAAATAACTGAGAAGAAATTGCAACAACCGCACACTGCCAGGTGCTCTATTCCAACAAGAAAGTCTTCCAAGTACCTGGTTGGCTTTTTTCACATTTATTTAAATTCACTATTTTGCCACAAGTTACTTGAATGAAGTCTGAGAAGAGACAAAGAAAATGCTTTTACATAGCTCTCACCCTGGTTCTTCCAGCACTGCTCTGAATTAAAATCAGTGCGTATTGTTATATTCAGGCAGGAGACTGTTCCAAGGATGCAATGCCCTCTGTACAGGATGTGGGAAGATCATATGACTTCAGAGGAGCTGGATCCTATATTTATTACTAACAATCTAGGATCTCAACAAAGCATCACGAAAAAAGATTGTTAGAGTAGGAACTTCATCTCAAGGATATCCCACTGAAAGTAGAAAGATGGATACAAGTCACTGGATGGCCAGGTTTGTGGCTAAAAAACAAACCATCCACCAAAACAGGTCACATATTCCACAATAAAAACCTCTGGGTTTAAAACTAATTATGAAAAACCAAATCAATCTTTTGTTGCTTCTGAATCCAGCTATAGATAGCTAAAAGATCTGCTGTGCTATTTTCAGCCATGGGCAGCAGAAGCCCAGTCTCATTATTAGGGGTCTGTAATGGAGGTGCCGTAAAGCACATGGCGATTTTTCCCGAGCCTTTGTCCCACAAGGCTTTAAGAAAGGATGCCTGGAAACTAAGGCGATGACAGTCCTCAGCAGCACTTAAAAAACGAAACCAAAAACAAACAGGAAAAAAGGGCACCCACAAAATGCTTGTGCACAAGATCCCTTCCCTTTCGTGCCTGCAGGGCCAACCAGCTGAGGAAGAGGAGGAGGAGGGAGCCTGCCACAGGGCACAGGCCTGGTCCTCAGCTGCCTTTCCCTTGGGAAAGGGTGGCTACAGGCAGCTCATGGCAAAGCAAAACAACACTCATACAAGCAAACAGCAACAGTTCTACACTCTGCTTACAAGTAACACACAGCCATAAATGTACAAGTCTGCACAGGGCTGCTGACTGTGCAGAGCTCAGATCTCAGCTCTGAGTCCAGTAACAGCTCCCAGTGTCAGCAGCTCTACAGCAAGGCTTCCTTACCACATTACCCAGTGCTGGTGCAGGTGCCTGGATGGCAGATTTAAGCCTGCTGATAAAAGCCGCCTTTCTTATTATTTTGTGTTACTTCTTTTGACGTTTTCATGACCCACAGCTACCCTAGTTATGGTTATATTAACAGAGAGATTTGCTACTGGTTGTACCTCTTCATTTCCCTATTCATTTGGTGCCCAGGGAGGTATTGTCAGGTTTGCAGTGCCGCTACCCAGTCCTACCCAAACTCTTCTGTGGCCTTACCCTGAGGGAGCGGAGCAGACCCCCTCACACCGCCTGAGCCACAACCAGTCAGTGGTCAGACACCCTCCCCAGACATCCCCTCTCCAAAACCTGCGGGGGCAACAGCTGCAAATGTCCCACTGCCAGCCTGGAAAGGAGCCTCAGCCTTCATACCATGCAGCCATCTCAGTGCTACCTGCGCCTGGCACGTGCTGGGAAGCGGAGCAGCATTCCAAGAGCTGCAGCATGCCTTTCACAGACACTGCACTGGGGAGGTCCAGCTTAACCCACAGGGTTTCCCTAGCACACTCTGTTCCTCTTCTATGCCACAGATACCCATTTCCCCCCTCCACACTGAATAGCTCCCCCACAGGCATTAGCCTGCCTTTCTGCAAACAAATCCAGCTTTAATCCAGCCCCCTCCTCATGGTGCTGCCTGCAACATCCTATTGCCTCCACTTCTGCCCCAATCTCTGGACATGTGCATTCCTCCTTCTTGCTCCCTTTCCTCTCATGGCTGCCCACTACACAGCTCCTCTGCACCCTTTTTCCACTTGAAGAACCTGTACCCAATTGCTGACTCCCAGGGAACGCAATCCTTGTAACCTCTTAGGTTTCCCTGAGCTGAGTAATGCCCTGAGTATCTACATGCACCCTCCAAGCATCTGCCTACTAATAGGGTCACTTGCTTCCTCAGGCTAGATGGGCACGGCTTCATTGCCACAGGGAAGGCAACTTCTTTCCCTGACCTGTGCCACACTGCTCACTGGCCCACCCTAGAACCCTACTCCTGTCCTTGACTTTTTTGTAGAGGTGAAAATTTAAAGCTGAATGTAGGCAGGATGAACATGGCACTGCTGCCTGGTGGTGACCACACAACATCCCATCTCAAAACCTCCTTGTTCAGCTCCCATAGGTTCCTTCAGGCCTCCATCCTTCAGCCTTCACCTGCACAGGAGGGCATTTCTCACTCACCTCTGCTTATCAGCTTCAACCTACTCCAGGCACAGAAACTGTCTGGTCTCTGCAAATAAAAAGTCTCGTCTGCCTCAAAGGTCAGTTCACTGAATGATACAGCAGTAACACATCAGTTTTCCACCCTCTGCTTCTGGGGGTAAAAAACCACAGATCTCTGTGACATCTTTTAAAATGGTTTTAAACCCTAAACTAAGGTCTTCAGAAGAGTTACAAACACAAGCTATTTGAATTCTCAAGGATTTATTTTGGAACATTTGAGTTCCCCTCACCTACAACCCAGGTGAACACTTCAGTTTACTTGCAGACCCAAAAGCTTGTCTAAACCTGTAAGCTGCGCTCGCTTAAAATTAAAGCTGCACAAAATTTAATTAAGTTAATGTGTAAGTTCAGACCTGCATGCATTTATTTCATTTTGCACCTACAAAGCTGGGTTTAAACACACTGCACTCACTCCTCCGTGGGAGCTTAGCTGTGTCCAACGAGCACCTTCCATGGGCCTGCACTGCAGGAACAGCTGCTCCCACCTGGATCACGTGTCCCAGCTCCAGGGCTGCGACACCACCAGGGCTGCCCAGCCCCACAGAGCAGGACTGACTGCCGGCCCCACTGCCAGCACTGCACACACTGCCAGCGTGGGGCAGGCCGGCAGCACCCACTCAGGCACCTCCACTGCTCCCACGGCCTCCTCCCCTGCCAGGCTGCCACTGCAGCCTCGATGAATGAACAAGCGAGTCTATCAGAGTATTTATTCAATCTAAAACCTGATTTATGAATGGCAATTATGAACAGCAGGCGTCTGACCAGTATTTTTAATACCCCAAAACTCTGGGATTCACTACTCTGTCTTTTTGAAAGAAGACAATGTGTGCAGCCAGTTTGCTGCAGGCAACCAAGAGGATGGGACCCAAAAAAACTGGGAATTTAGCCATTTCCTTCTCAAGTAACACACCTGCTTTGCAGGCACAGCACTGTCCATGTGCATTTTGATATCTGTTCCAGAAGTTTTCATATTGTCACGGTTTTCTCCTGAAAACATAGCAGAAGGCATGTGACCTGTCCTAGTACAAAGTACTGAAGCCACAGCCACTGAGTTTAGCACCCTACTAAGACAATTTGCTGAACACTGGGACTGATTCATTATTTGGAACAAGTATACTTGAAACATCCCAGGGAACTGCACAGTTACACCACAACTTACTTAGTAAAATAGTCAGAAACAGAAAAGGCTGTCCTTGATTAAATCTAGATCAGATTTCAGAAAAGCTGCATCAAACTTCTGACCTTCCAAAACTCATAGCACCAGGGAATTACATTTAAGATGGCTGTAGACAGATTCTAAGGCAATACACACCCAGATAACCGTGTGGTTGAGATTCACCTGTAGGCTGCAGAGCGAAGCTAACACATCTCTCACCATCTCCCAATGCACTCAACTGGCCTTCTGTATTAAGTCTCACACTAATGTTACCCACAATTACTTGTCTGATGGGTCCTTCCAGAAGGAGACATTGTCTAAGAGCACTACAGAATTGATCGGTCTGGATTTTCATTCCTGTGAACCACATCATGCATAAACATTGCAGTGGGAGAGCAGATGTCTGCATCAAGGGACTGAAAATGGACATTCCTGATTACTAACACAGCTTGATTTCAATTTTCAAGGGGAACTATATGCTGCTTTGCCACTCTTTTGCTCAGTAACTGAACCTAAACAAACCACAACTTACCTTTCTGAGTTTGACAAATTCCAGAAAAATACAATGTACTTGAGCTATCTCCTGATCCTACACTGGGCCTCATTTACCACAAAGCTACTGGTATTTAAAGTATTCAGTGGTAACTCAGAACTGTATTAAAGCGACAAGAATCGCTGTGCAGTGACAAATAACAATTACCAGGTTCTGCCCTGCACACACTTACTCACTGCAGGTATTTCCACCCTGAGCAGCTGGAGCTGTCGACTGACAACATCCCAGGACATACAGGTGTCACCAAGTGTTCACAGAGAGGCTTCCATACACAGTTCACATGATCTGTATTATCTTTTTCAATCAAGTCAAAAGTTTCACTGACTTGACTGCACAAACCATAGTGGTAGATGAATCCACATTTTTAATCTCTCCAAGAGAAGCAGGCTGCTAGCAAGGAAAAAATGCAATGCATAGGAATATGTTCCATGAGAGCTTGAACTCACTGGTACTAAACCCAAAGTATCTAGTGTTTAATTTTTATTCTTAGCCTGCATGATCAAGACCATTATCTTTTTTAGCCATTATTAACCCGAAAATTGACTAACCAAAGTACATTCATGCATGGATCTACTGGGTAATCAGACACCTGGCTTCTACTCAGAAGAGATCAATAAGAGATAGGTCTCTGAATGTCTCCATGGATCACAGACTTCATTATATATGTTACCAAACCTTCAGGGTCAGCATTTTGGCAATTTTGCATTATAAAACGGTGCATAAGATAATTTTTAACTGCATTTAGACAAACATTTGTCCAATGTAATTAAACACACCAGCACTTCCGAACTGCTGTAAAAGGCAAAATAAGGCTTTTTCTTATGTCTTCAGCACATTTGTTGATTAGTTGGGATTTTTCTACTTGATTCAGTAAGCCACCACCAGTTGTTAAATACAAATGATAGTTTCTGATAAAAATTTCCTTTTCCAGGGGTATTTCTAGAAAACTAGATCTGCCAATCCCATTTCTTTCACTTGTTGAATGGAAGAGGCAAATACACTTTTCTCTCAGCTGCCAATTCGTTTCTCAGCTTTTTAGGAGTCAGTGACTGAACTATGCCACTGGAATCAAGCATAATGAAGGTAATGCTGCAGAGCAGGCTCCTGGAGACAAAAGCTGGCTTAGCTCTTCAGCAAACTGTGGTTCCAGGTGTGCAGCTTCTGATTGCTGCCAGTGAGTAATTTGACTGTCTTTTAACTATCAACTAATTGGTTTAGCTTACATGACCACTAATAGCAACTGTAGGCTGTCCTCATAATGCCAAAAGGGTTAATAAATTAAAAAACAAACAAACAAACAAACAACCCCCCTCAAAAACATAAAGAAAACAGACCAAGTATTTATACATCCTTAATGAAATTAACTTAGTGCTACAGAAACCTTTTGTCCAAGCTCTGACAAAGTATGACAATCTGACTCCTGCAAGATTACTTCAAAATGATTTTTGGCCTTTGCTTCAGTCAGTCCCATCACAGCAGAAAGAGCTACAGCTTTCAGCAAGGGCTGAGCACTATCCAGCCTCACAGATGCCACACCCCCAGCTCCCAACTTGCACAGAAGCAGTGCACAGATCACAGAGCGATCACTGACCTTGCACTGAGAACCACCACGAGAAGCACAGTCTGCACAGCCGCAGCACAGACAAAAAACTGGCCTGCCAGAGGATGTCCAGCCCTGAAGTAGGAGCCTTGAGTCCCACCCTCAGATGGCCTCCGGACACAGCATTCACACAGGATCCAGGATTCCCTGGCAGGATTCTTGCCCCCGCCTAAGGAAGCACACAAGCATCCTCGAGTACTTTCCTCCACTGAATTAGCAATAAAACTAACATGTGGTTCTGGAGGTAGAAGTTGTCACCATTTTTCAAAGCAGTTTAAAAATGAAGACTAAAATTCCATCCACAAAAAAAATATTAAATAAATGTTAAAGTTTTTCAATTTACACACCTTCAAAGAGTTACCATTTGTGGTATTGAGCAACTACCTTTCCAGTCTTTTAATGTGGCAGGGGTTTTGAAGAGGAAGGGAGAAGGCACAGAGGAGTGTTTTCATTGGTCACAAAGACTACTCTGAGTATTTTCAAGTGATTTCTAAACAGAGGCAGGAAGATGATGAGCAAAATGCAGGAGAACCGATTTTCCATCCTACTATGCAGCACACCTTGCTCACAAACTAATTCCTGTTTGTCCAAGAGATGCTTGAGGCAGACACTTCCAGGCAACCTTGTACTAAGAGAAAGTTTTGACTGTTAGCATTGCTGACTGCTTTAGAAATAGTTTAATTCACTGCTTTACATGCAACCAAAGTAATGAACTGTAATTCCTGCTGCCCAGTGTAATCCAATTTTTTAACTCACAGGTGTCCCAACAACCTTATAATGGCACTTAGGAATTTCTGACTAAGAAATAGGGATTTGCCTGCATGCCTGTGAGGCCATCCCTCAGAAAGGACAGCCATCGATCATGGACCTTGACATTTAACCACAAACTTCCTCTCAGGGGGAGATATGAATACACCTCCTTTAATAAACAAGTTCTCCAGAACAAGCTTTTCTTCCCAAACTTGAAGGACCTGACAATCAGAAAGTGATAGCACCCCCAGCCAGCTCCTGGGAAACGCTGAGCAGGACTGGCTGCTGTGGAGGAACACAGGTCCATCCCAAGAAACCCACACTCACATCCTCTGCCCCAGCGCCCACCATGCGCTGCCCCACACAGGGTGTTCAGGGTCACAGCTGGGAAAGACAACAGCTCACACAGCCTCAGCAGCAGATAAAGACTGGACCACTCACGGCATATAAGACCAACTAGGTCCAAAATAAAGAGCCTAGTGGGCACCCATGGGATACCCCTCCACCACAGAGTCCCAGAGTGCAGGTCCCACCACCACCAGTGCCATCCCCATCCCCGGTCCTGCCTGCAGCAACATCCAGCCACCCCGCCCTTTGATGGGTACAATGTCACTGCAGCAGCCACAGGCAATTAAAAACAAGCAACAAGGAAATATTTGGGAAGTTTTGAATGTTTTTTTTTCCACTGTCTTAATGATTACACATTCAAAAACACAAAACACTTGGCAGCTTACTGAAAGCCTGTTGATGGCACGGCAGCCGATAACGAGCATCCTACTTGATGGGAGATAATCCTTTTTCCATTAAATCAAGAAAGCATTAAAATTGAGATACTGGCTAACTCCACTTAGAACAAAACAAAACAAACCCTCAAAATTCCCAGATCTAACAGAACACCACAAAACATGCCATCAGTTCCAGAATTTTTAGATTTAGGAGATTCTTCTCACTTGCTTTAAAGCACCAATGTGTGCCTGGCTTTTGCTCAGGCTCCTTCTGGGTGACAGAGCACCCACTGCTTTTTCGTCTATTCAATTTACCTTTTGAATCACCTGCTGATAATGTTTCAAACATACAGTCCAGAACTCTATCTGGACTGCATCAGAAGCAAGGTGGAAACTTACCTCCAACTCCTCCTCCTCACAGTTTAAAAATAAAGAGTTCCTTATTTATATATGAGGCTTTGTAATATTAGATATTAGAAAGGCTTGAACCAAAAATCCAAATTTGGATCCTGATCTGAATTTTGCAGCTCTGGCCCTTCTCCAAATACTTCTGTTTGGCAAGCAGCAGAGCCAAGTAACAAGAGAAGAAGTTATGGGATCTGTGTAAAAACATTAAGCTCAACCCCTGCTCTCAAAACTACACACACATACACACAAAAAGACTAACAAAGCCGCCCCAAGCTCCAATTAATTAAAAGATTAATCAGTGCTTCTATATAAATCTGATCATCCAAACCTGAGCAGTACTGTCATCTCACACATTTACTGCGTTTTTTCTGATTAATTCATACAGGATCCAGAATCTTTTGGGGAAGGGTTCCAAGTGTTCCTTTCAGGTAGGGATTCAGATTCCTACTCACCAATGGCACACAGATGTATGTACACGTATATCCAACAGAACTGCCCCAAATGGCAAGTAACCCAGATAGGGAGGCCTGGAATGACAATCCTGCAATTCTGTGCTTACTAAGAACTCATTAGAAATGCTGCTCTGAATCACAATGTCACACAGTCTGACTTGCTGCCATGATGAAACTCCTGCAGTACAAAGTAAAATGTTTATGAAACAAAGAATTGCATATGTTTGATGCTGTGAAGTCAACAACTTAATGTACTCTAATGCATTTCAAATGAACAGCAGTAAAACTTATCCAAATCTTCTATTACTTGAATATTGTTTTCCCCCATGTACTTTATTAGATTCAATTGTTTCAAGAAACAAACAAAACCCATGAGCAAGACTGAAAAATCCACTCTTCCTGAAAGTAGATTTATAAAGATTTTTTTTCTGCAAAGCTATTCCATCCAACTCACAGCCAGGATATTCAATAAAACCTCAACTCCATTCTCAAAAGGTTACATAAAGGTCACCATTAATTTTACTCAGGTTTATTTTCTAACCTTGTAAAAATGACTGCAGACCAAATTGGCTTCCACACCTGCTAACCTAGAAACTCCCCCACCGTGGTGGCCATGCCCCATTTTGGAAAGTTGCTTCTCCTCCCACGCTGCCCTGGCAGGGATTGGTGCCACTGCCCTGCCCACACTGGCAGCACCGGGAGGGCCTTCCCACAGCACAGGGTGCACTTCAGCAGAGCACAGCAAATGCTCCTGAGGGAATTCTGGGGGGACTTCCCCATAAAAGATGGGGTTCCTCTTTATAGGAATGTGCAGGAACACATGAAGGGTGTACCTGGACCTTGTTCAGGGGAACAGATGATCTCCAAAGAGCCCACAGAGGCCATCGCCAGGAGGAGCAGAGTTGAAAAAGTGGCAAATGCTGTAGAGGATTCACTTTGCCCAAATTCATGAGATCTGCACCACAGATGGTTACACCCTGGCACACAGTTTAAAATTTGTCTGCAGTTAAAGAGAAATAGGCACACAAAGTGATCAGAAGGATTGTTTTATGGAAACATCTTCCCTTGGAGCTGGCCCTCACCTCAGAGGAGCATCTTTTTTTCTCCAAAACAATACATTTTCCCCACAGCTTGTACAGAACCAGGTGGAATGAAACGAAACAAATTCCACTTTCTGTTCCTATCCATTTCGGGAAGCAGAGTGTGAAGGAGAATGACATGCTGCTAAATGCTTTGCCCAAGGAGGCCTGACCTTCCCTGAAATCATCATGAGCTCTAAAATATGGTCCACAGTTCAATTTTTTCATATGTATTTGATTACATATACACCCTATCAGGAAATACATTCAGAACAGGCAAGTCTTACTATCACCTGGAAACAATGGAACCAAAAAGCATGGGAAAACTGAATTAGTGACAAGAAATCCCTGCAGTTTAACACAGCATATCTTAGCTGAGGGACTCAAGATAACTTTCCCACTTCTGAAGTTGCAGATTTAGTGAAATGAATGCAGACTGTAAACCTGCCATTGGTAATTCTTTGCTTTTCCTCACAAAAGTCAGTAATCTGTAATTGAAGAATTATAAGTTGTGTTTCCCACCTCTAGCAATGAATTAACCATGACAAAGGAGGGAATGATGGGGCATTTTGAGGCAGGGGTACAGGACAAGCACATGGAGTCTGCAATCAGACAAAATTTTGAGTTCTCCACTCAGTTTTGACAGGCTATGTAACAAACTACTGAGAGTTATGTTGGGGTTTTTTTCTCTCCCAAGATACAGAAAATAGAAAGAGAGAAAATGCAGATGGATTGGTCTACAGATTAATCCAACCTGAGTCAAGAAATCTGTGTTTTAAAAAAATACATATAGGGTGTTTCAGGAATTTCAGCCATGGAAGAAAACTACCAAAAGGGTATATCCACCTGCTTCGCTAAGAGACAGAAGCACATGCCCCGTGAGCTTCCCTCTTCATTGCCAAGCATTTTATTAAAAATATCATGACTGTCAATCATGTTTTCTGCTGACCTGACTATACAAATAAGTAACAATTCCTATAATGAAAAACCTCAACGGCATTTCCCAAATTGCAGAACGTTTGCTCTGCCAACAACCAAGTGACGATCCACGCTTGCTGACAATGCCTAACGAGGAGTGATGGATGCAGCTGCAGGAGGGAGCAGGAATGATGTAAGTCTCAGAAAGAATGGAACCTTCCAAAGATTAGAAAACACTGGTGTTACAATCAGCTAATCTGGTTTTCTAACACAATACCAAGAGCCCAAAACTAACAACGGCAAAATTCACCTCCTACGCCTCCTTCAACATGAGACAAGCTGGGCCTTAGGACATATAATTTCAGCGCTGCCCGGCCTAGTTCATGTGGTTTTCCATTATAACTTCTAGCTAGAAGGGTGATTTGAGGACAAAAATTATGGGTCTGAAACCCACACCCACGTCCAGCTGAAATGGCTGCAAACGCAATGCTTTGTGTTTGCTGCTCCACGCCTGGCCCTCAGCCTGGTTTACACACGAGACACTGGGGAGGGGAAGGAGAGAAATTAATCTCTCAAGCAGAATTACTATATTCAAATCCTAACAGATGCCTTTAGGACAAAAAGAGCTGAGATGCAGGCAAGGTGAAAGAGGCTGGGGCAAACCCATGCACAGATGCAAGCACCAGATTACTATTTACAACAGTAAACAAGTGCTTATTGAAGAATCATCACCACTTACTCGCAACAGTGAACAAGAAAACAAACCTGTCCATTCCTTCAACGTTCACAGCTACTGGATTTTGGATTAATACACTGAGTAGAGGGATTAAATTGCCTAAAACTGTTGGTCTTTCTCTCTTACACCATCGAGACAGACCCTCAGCTGACACCATCCTCCCCCAGCCATCTCCACACCTCATTCCTTGTGCCACGCTGCTCTCACATCTGTACTTTGCTGTCCTCAGCGATAAGACATTCTTCGGCAATTCAGTGGGATATTGAGTAGCCTCTGTCTTCCCCACCATATGTTTGGGTACAGAAACATCATATACAAATAAAACACATTCAGTAATACAGTCCCCTCACCCGAAGAAAACAATTGAAACCCCATTAGTCTATATGCTCAGACAGCTGACTAGGGAGGTTTTCCCGCCTCGGGCTCCAACGTCTGGACAAAAAGTTATTAATAAATATGAAAGCTTTAACGAATCTAAACGGAAATAAAAACAGGCAGATTAAGGCCCAGTGTCCAGCGAAGACCAGGGCAATTTTGAAAGCCGCCCATCCTGACACTAATCAGCCAGGCTGGGCTCCCAAAGACGTGTCCTCCCTGTCTAGACTCCTAATCCGTCAATGGGAAAAGGCATCCAGTATTATTTCTGCCGGCTTCACCCACACCGTAAGAAGATACAACCGCCTCAGCAACTCACATACACAGCACGAATCCAAACCAGACACCACTTTGCTGGATGTGTTCAAGTGGGGCAGGCAGGACACAAATACAGTTGGACAGTGATGAGCTTCCATTACTGTAACCAAACAGCAGTTAAATATCTGTATGTGAGGTTGTAGTGCAAATAAATACTTCCTGGTTTGTTTTTAAGCACAGCTAAGGCATTATTTTACCTTCCCCTCCTCAGTTCAAACTAAAGGTCACTTCATATGCTAAAAACCACCCCCTCAAAAAAAAAAACCAAACAACCAAAAAACCCAAAACAGACTGGACTTCTGGCAAGCACATTTTTAAGTCTTCAGTACATACACTGACTGTGCCTGCAAATGTGACCAGCAGGACTTAAACTATTGTTTCAATTTAAGGGACTCCACATGTACACAATTCCTTAAGCTCTTTTTGTCAAATTACATTTTAATTTAATAAACAGAATAAAATAAGTATGAGTTGAGATAGTGAATACCTCATTGTACCACTCGTGGCCTGCATCACACTCTATATTTATATTTGTCTGTACAGTGGAGGGACAAGCACAGACTTGTTTGTGAGCCTCAAGTCCAGTATTTCAGTAGCTGCTATATTTTGCTATACTACTATTTTCATTGACAATACAATTTCAAGACTGAAACCTTTTTAAAAAAGAAAAAAAGATGAAAAAACAACAAAACAATAACAAACATAACCAACTAAAACCCTCCATCCACTATGCACAAACACGTGTAGGAAGAGAGGAGGTGGGGGAAACAACAGAGAAGAGTACTAATCTGGATGTTCTAAACCCTTTGGAAGGAAAGGGGGAATTGAATGCACCAGCCTGCCAGCACCTGCAACTGGCATGGCAGGGGGAGAGGGGAGGAAGAGGAGGGAAGAAGAAAAGAGGAAGCTCTCCTCTGCACTGCCATTTTCACAAGCAGCCTTCCACAACCTCTCCTGCTGTTTATCCATCACCAGCACCCACTGAACAGAGCAGCAGACTAGAGACTGCCTGTACAGAAGGAGGAGACCTTCCACTGTGTACTCGGGTGCAGAGTGCTCGACATCCCTGGCAACGCTCCTCATCCTCGCTGCTCCAAAACAACCACCACATCTACAGGAAGATGCAAATTAACACGAAACTCCAGCCTCAAATGCAGACTGCTTGATCACGGTAGCGAAACATAAGATTTGAAGACATCAAAGAAAAGGTTTTCTTACAAAAAAATAACCTTATCTTCAAACACTGCATTTCAACGGCACAAGCCACAGGGAACGGATGCTGCCTGAGAGCAGCAGGGAAGTTGAAGCCCGGAGCAGGAAGCAGGTAGCCAGAGGGAACACCCGTGTGGAGGAGAGGAACGCCCCTGAAGGTATACCAGGAGCCAGGGCTGCAAGGTGCTGGCAAAACCTCTGCTGGCCACTGGCACTTGGCACCAGCAGAGCCACTTACACCGGGAAAAACGCTGCATTCCTTTGTACCAAACGTAGGCTTGGGCTATTCATCAGGTTTACCTGAATCAAACGAGCAGCTTTCCTTTCGGGGACTAACATATGTGCTCTTTTTCCTTGAAAAGAAAACCCACAATAAAAGCAGAGGTTTTCCTTAGTAGCCATTTTGTCTTCAACTTGGACATGATACCTAATCTGAATGCAATGTAAACATGCTCTCCCAGGCTCATTTCCAAACAGCACATTCATGCAAAAAGAAGAAAATATGAAAAGGCCATCACTAAATACCATAATAAATTAGTAGAGTGTGAAGATTTTGTGATCCAAACAGACAAGAAATTCCGCAGTTCATATTCCTTCTCTAGGTCACATTGCAGAGAAAACCAAAACAAAAGGTAGTAAGTGTGATTAAGGAGAATGAACTATTACTTACTGCTTAAATAAATAAAAACAACCACTATCCCAATAAAAAATGCAATTTCAGTATACCATACAATAAAAGAATCAGACGGTAAAATTATATGTAGATTCTCTTTCTTTTCCAGCTACATCCATTCAAACCATACACTCTAACTGTAATATGACGTAATATGCAAGCTGGATCAGTGTGTTTTTATTGGGATGAGTACGTGTATAAAATATACATGGTGTGTGTACATAAAGGAAAACATTGTATATGAGTAACCTGTATTTACAACTCCCAACTTTCACTATACTTTATCAGTGCCCTCAGCCAAAAGCAGCTTTTAAAAACATACATAAAATACAAATGCTGCAGGTGACAGCTTCTTGCAGATTTTTTTTAGAAAAACAAACTGCTTTATTTGCAGTAAGCTAAATTCAATTCATTTCACTCTCCAACGCACGCGAAATAAAATCCTTAAGTAAAATGCTGGTTTACTACGAATTTTCTGTTTATTTTTGAGGGGAAAAAATTATCCACATCAACCTGGATTCCTATGCAGGAACTTGCGAACCATCAGCAAGTTCCAGCCAGAACTGCCTTTGAACCGCCCGACTGGGAGCCTGGGAGAGCAGAGGATTGCAGGGACGCTGCACAATCGCCCCTTCCCTCCCCTGTGCTCCGCATCCCGCCCCGCTCCGCTCGGCTCCGCCGCAGGCGCCCCGAGCCCCGCACCCGGCGCGGGCCCCGCCGCGGACACGCGCGTTCCCCGCACAAAGAGCCGCGCCCC